>BMAO01019369.1:85999-270864 GCA_019973975.1 Trichonephila clavata
TTTTTTTTTTTAAATTTCAGAATCTATTAAAATGAACATGGAAGAATAAAAAATAGAAGTGATACAATAAATATTGAAGAACAAATAAACAATTTTCAAAGTATGTGTATGTTTTGAAGATTTACGAAACAGAAAAAATAAGATTATTTATTCACTCGTTTTCTCCCCCCCCCCCCAATAATCAGTAAGAATCACGATTGACTGTCTAAAATATTTGGGGGGGGGGGTTGGAAGTTGATAATTAAATTAAACAGGAATTCAAGTATGATGTCCATTTATTTAAAAAGTGTGTTTCATAAAGTTAAAATGTGTTTTAAAATTTTAGGGTCATGCTTATCGTTGGCAAATGTTGCTAGGAGCACCTAGTCCTGTCGCACTCTTAATCTCCTTTCAGGGATTTTTAGATGACTGTAAAAATTTCTACCAATGCCCATTGTAAAAAAGTTATTGAATTTAGAAAATAATAAATAATAGAAAATTACATTAAATAGCTAAAAAATTAAATTAAAATTAATAAAAAGCTCTTTTAAGAACTCGAAAAAGCATGAGAAAATGTAGTCTGAGAGTGGGAGGGGCACAGGTCATGCTTAGAAATAAAATCAGTTTTATAATTAGATACATTTCTATGGATAAACTCTTTTTAAATTGGAAAGGATATAAATTTACGGCAGGAAAAATCTTGTAAAAATTCTGACCACTTTTTTTTAAAAAACATATGCTTTGTATTTTTAAAGACTTAAATAAAAATAAATTTAGAAATGCTCTTAGTAATTCGTAAATAATTGGCCGTATGATTTTTAACATAGAGAAATACATCCCTTTTATTTCTTCTATTAGTTCACTCTCAGCCTATGTATACATATTTATTTATATATATTATCTTAAAATTTTCAACTCCCGTTAATAAAATACTTCCTATTCATCCATTCAAAGTAGGAATCGACTTAATTTTTTTATATTATTTAAAATAATTTATTGTAACGAAATAACTGTTTGAAATTGTAGTTTCTACTATTGATAAGGTAAAAAATATTTCAATCAACCTTTTCGCTCATTTTGTACGCATTTAAATAAGGGAATTTATTTTTAATTCGGCATTTAATATAGTTATTTTAGTAAAGGAAACCATAAGATAGTATCGCATGGTTTCTTATCGAACGAGAATTCATGCATTTTAAATTTTTATCTTTCTTTTTATAAGAAAACTTATTGCAAATTAGACATAGCTTGTAACATTTAGGATTTTTATTCGATCTAATTAAAAACTTTATCACAGGCAGTATGTAATTAAATTGTTGACTAGTTCAAAATCCAATTTCATTTGGTAAAAAAAAAAAAAAAAATGAATCGCTTACTCAAATATGCATTTAGCAGTAATATGTAATGAAATCCTCTTTTCATTCTTTTATTTGGCATAAATATGGAAACGAATTGGATCGAGTTTATACATTACATGCATAGATATATGATTATACTATGGTAGGATATACTAATTTTTGTTTGAAAATGAGTTATTTTATAATCTGATTTAGCTTTCAAGTGTGAGAAAAAATATTGTTACTAGTTAATTTCGCTCTTTTATTTTTACACAGAATATTTAGTCATAAATTTATTTTTTACTAAGCTTTTAAAAATTTTCGGGTTGTATTAAAAATATCAGAGAAACTGGATTCATTGCTAGAGTGAAGATCATGGCTTCCGGTTAATTTATCATTCGACTCTTGTGCCCTTATGAATATATAAACATATTGAATTGTGTGTTAATAAAACAAGTATTTACGATTAAACTGTAATTTGATGACCCACAGAATGAGCGAAACAAATAATCGATTTAATAAAAATCTAATCAATAAATATTTATTAGCACAATGTGTATAAAATTAATTAAACATTGTATTCCGTAGTGCAGAAAATTTAATATGAAAACGAGCATTTCACACACAGCACTTTAATAAACGCTTTTTATTCTGTATCAAATTACTTACCCTTTCGACTTACAGTAATTACATTTTTGAAAGATCGCCTCTAAATCACTTCTTGGTTTTATTTGAAATACTTATTCATAACCTTTTAGAATTTCAGGTCATGAGTAATCAATCGTATTATTTAAATTAATCCAATATATTTTTGTTAAAAACCCGGAGCTTCAAAAAACAGTCATAAACAAGAATGTGAGCGCTTTCTGCTCGTAATCGTATTACTTACCATGCAATTACATAATTCAACTTTTTATTTAAAAAATATTGAACAAATCAATAATTAAAAAAAATTTGTAGCATGTATTAAACTTGCAATTTCGAAAAAGATGGTTATAGATAGTTTTTTATCTATCCAATATACTTTCCACAAGAAGCCAGCTTACACCGTGCGAATACGTCTACGTCAATGGAGAAAATGAAATGTTTGGCATCGTATTCAAAGCAAGCGCCGATATTGGCGAGAAAATTGCTTTACTCTGTAACCCTGCAGAATGTCATCCCCCTCTTTCCTTCCCCTTTACTCATGTCATCCCCCTCCTTCTTTCCCCTTTACTCACGTAAGAAAGTTCTCTCTATTTAACGACTTCCCTTCCCTTACAATGCTTGCAACTTTGTTCAGGATTCGGTTGTTTTTTGTCTGAAAACGTGAATGGAATTATTTGAAACCTAAAAAAGAACATGTAAGTATTTATTCCTTCTTGAACTGTACTTTACTTGATAAGCCGTAATTTATCTTAATGTAGAGGTACTCAGTAGTTTAAAATTTTTTTTAAGTTTATGGTTTGAAATTCCGGTGGAAAACACTTGGCGGGATAAGTGGCCGATTCCACAATTCAACCACTATTTTCGAATACGGATATTAATAATATCATGCGTAAGTTCTTGGATACTTTTTTTTTTTTAAAGAATGATTGTTGTTCTTTTAATTATTGCTATAAATAGCGTTCATTTTTTCACTTTATTTTACTTTTTAGAAATGTTTTTTACCGTTCCTTGGTCAATTAAATTCGTTGAAGGAACTTGCAATTTTTATAGCATTGCAAGTTTTCAGTACTTTTTAATTGATATTCATTATTTATTTTACTCTTCATTATGTAACTATTTTATTAATAATATAATATAAAAATACAATTATTATTATATGTAACCATATAATATTCGTTATTTGTAATAATTTTTTAAAATATTTTTTATAGATATTTTTCCCATATGTGTTCTTTATTGATTAGTATTATGCTTTTTATTTATTACTGTTTATTTATAATTATTATTTTGTTATTTATTTATAATTATTATGTCACATGAGTATTCTTATGTAAACTTCTTATTAGTATACAATACAATGCTTATTCTTTTTTAATTGCTGTTAAATGTTTTTATAATTATTATTATATGAAATAATTATTGTTAAATCAGACAAAATAAATATATAATAATTATTACTTTTTAATATTTTTTTAATAATTTCTATAAAATTGAATACGATTATTATATATTGTATAGTATTATTATTAGTAAATATTATTTTTTTAGATTATATTGATATTCATATTTTATAGATCTTGATTATTCTCAATCTCTTCCTATATTCTTCATTTGAAATCGATTTTACTGTACTTCAAAAGTTCTTTACAATTACTTTTCCTGACGATTTCTTACCGCCACCATCTTGGATTCCATTCGAGTAAAGTAAATAATGAATATCAATTAAAAAGTACTGAAAACTTGCAATGCTCCAAAAACTGCAAGTTCCTTCAACGAATTTCATCAACCAAGGAACGGTAAAAAAACATTTTTAAAAAGTAAAATAAAGTGAAAATGAACCCTATTTATAGCAATAATTAAAAGGACAATTATCATTCTTTAAAAAAAAAAAGTATCCAAGAACTTACCCATGATATTATCAATATCCGTATTCGAAAATAGCACAAAATAAAGCACTGAATAATAGATTGCAATAGAGCAAATGCAATTAAAATGGTTAAATTGTTAAAAAAAATTGAATTAAAATAATCTGAAATTACTAGGGTTTATCATGGGGAAAAAACCATTAAAAATTAACTTAAATAGATGTTATCCCCATGTCAACCACATTGCCATATGTTAAAAATATCAAGGTAACCATATTATAATATTATATCGCCCATCTTGGCGAACATAAACAACAACTTAGTGTGTAGTCCCAGGATATCAAACTAGCACCTAAATTTTTAATTTAGTACATATTTGCATTAATAATAACTTATGATCCAAGTGTCGCATTCAATATTACAATATGGTTACCTTGATATTTTTAACATATGGCAATGTGGTTGACATGGGGATAACATCTATTTAAGTTAATTTTTAATGGTTTTTTCCCCATGATAACCCTAGTAATTTCAGTTTATTTTAATTCAATTTTTTTTAACAATTTAACCATTTTAATTGCATTTGCTCTATTGCAATCTATTATTCAGTGCTTTATTTTGTGCTATTTTCGAATACGGATATTGATAATATCATGGGTAAGTTCTTGGATACTTTTTTTTTTTAAAGAATGATAATTGTCCTTTTAATTATTGCTATAAATAGGGTTCATTTTCACTTTATTTTACTTTTTAAAAATGTTTTTTTTACCGTTCCTTGGTTTATGAAATTCGTTGAAGGAACTTGCAGTTTTTGGAGCATTGCAAGTTTTCAGTACTTTTTAATTGATATTCATTATTTACTTTACTCGAATGGAATCCAAGATGGTGGCGGTAAGAAATCGTCAGGAAAAGTAATTGTAAAGAACTTTTGAAGTACAGTAAAATCGATTTCAAATGAAGAATATAGGAAGAGATTGAGAATAATCAAGATCTATAAAATATGAATATCAATATAATCTAAAAAAATAATATTTACTAATAATAATACTATACAATATATAATAATCGTATTCAATTTTATAGAAATTATTAAAAAAATATTAAAAAGTAATAATTATTATATATTTATTTTGTCTGATTTAACAATAATTATTTCATATAATAATAATTATAAAAACATTTAACAGCAATTAAAAAAGAATAAGCATTGTATTGTATACTAATAAGAAGTTTACATAAGAATACTCATGTGACATAATAATTATAAATAAATAACAAAATAATAATTATAAATAAACAGTAATAAATAAAAAGCCTAATACTAATCAATAAAGAACACATATGGGAAAAATATCTATAAAAAATATTTTAAAAAATTATTACAAATAACGAATATTATATGGTTACATATAATAATAATTGTATTTTTATATTATATTATTAATAAAATAGTTACATAATGAAGAGTAAAATAAATAATGAATATCAATTAAAAAGTACTGAAAACTTGCAATGCTATAAAAATTGCAAGTTCCTTCAACGAATTTAATTGACCAAGGAACGGTAAAAAACATTTATTGCGTGATGTTATTTTTATAAAAGTTTTAATTTTTTGTTTGATGCTTAATATAGCAACTGTATTTAAGCTTTCTGTTCACATGCATGATTGAAGGTAACTTTTTAATATGCTGAAAGATCTCTCAACACTTGCTACAGTAACTGCAACTTAAGAGAAAAGTATTAAAACAATTAATACATGTAGAAATAACTCATTATATTTATTTAGCATGTATTGCAATACATCTTGTGTGTTATTTAAATCTCTTACATTCAAAATCAAATTCCGTTGCTAACTGATTTAATCTACATTTTTGTTGTAAACTCTAGAAAAGTCTTGTAACTTTTTTCTAACTCGTGTTTTTCGCAGGTTTTGAAATCAGAATTAATATTTGCGTAATAACTGTATCAATATTGTAGTGTTATAGAAGTAACATCTAAATTCCTCTATTGGGCTTTTTTGTAACTTGCTAAGTGATGCACAATTCTATTTTTAGAGGTTTTTTTAAAATTTTGTTTGCATGTGATAAATTAACACAGGGTCATATTTACTTAATTCTAATAAAAAAAATTTCCATTATTAGCTGTTCATATTATTTCATGGTTTCCACAAAGTGGGAGATTATTTAATGCTAAGAATTGAATGACAAGTCTTTGAAATATCAATTTGAGTCGTTACATTTCCTTATTTATAAGAACTTTGTTTCATCAAAAATTGAACATTGCAAACAGAACATCCATTATAGCCTCCTGTAAATCTTGCGGATTGTTCCCCATTCTTATTACAAGTAGCGGTGATTAATTGAATATATTAATTTATTGCCCTATGTTGATGCCATGTGTATATGTTTCACATTTTATTTTAATTATTTACTGAAACATATACAAACCTATTAATTGGTTCTTAATTTCATATTACATGGCTTAAATTAATGTGAACATATTTCAAACAGATTTTTCCCATTCTAAATGTTACCTGATGTTGAGTTCACTAAGTAAACTTAAACCATTTGAAGCCAGTGACAGATAATTTTATAAACATAAAAGGGAAATTGGTTAATAAGACTAGCCATAACATTTTACAATTTTTTGCTCACACATGTCCAAAGTTCCTGTTGCTACCAGGGCCCTGTATCATTGATGTGGCAGTAGCGTGAGCGATTTTTGTGTTTATTGGCGCAAGAGCCAATTTCGGCTATACTGCGCCAAACATTTGTTTTAATATCTGTGGTCTGGACAGGAAGAGAGAATGAATTGAATGACAAGAAAGAGGGTCGAAAAAAGAGAAGGATCACTAGGGTACCCCGGGTTCGTGAAGTCCGTGTTTACCAAAGACAGTAAACACCGTGGGAAAAGGAAAAGATCACTAGGGCACCTCGGGATTGGGACACCCGTACTCACCTAAAGAAGGTGAGCCCCCTGAGGGGATGTGGCAGTAGCAAGACACGCCTAATAAGAGGGAATGTTCCTCAGAATTTGAATCCTATTCTTATTATATGCCTCATTCTGCGGTAGTGTGTATCAATACAGTTTGCATGATTGTTGAAATTCAGAGATCTACAATAACAATGTTTATGATCAAATTTACATTTTGTAAAGGAATGTTGTCAAGTTTTCATGTGAAAAATGCATTTTAGTTTTTGATCATGCTGCCCCCCCCCCCAGATGGCCAGCCTTGATTATGCACTTTGTATATAATTCAATAACTTATATAATAATCACTATAAATTTAAGAATTCCTATAAATTATATATAAATCTAATTAATTTCTTTAACTTGATAGCAAAATAGTTCTTTCTTTTATTACTTTAAAAAGTCATTTCTAACAATTTCCAAACACTTTTAAATGATAATTACTAAGTAAATCAGACAGTCAAAGATGGAGAATGTTATTTTAGAATCATTTCAGAAATTTTTATATGTATAAAGTATTTATATGTAATACATTGTAAAAATAAAATTAATTTTCATCAAAGAACTGATTGCCGATGAAATAAAATATTAATTTGAATTTTAAGTGTAGGTAGGCAAACTTGATGTAAATGTAATACATTTTATAGAAAATTGTTACTTTTCATCTCTAAATACTGAAGTACTGGGAAAAAATGAGAAAATTAATGCACAGCATTTTTGATATATATAAATTCACACCCGTGTGAAGAACGAGTATACCAGCTAATAGCATACAAGTACAAAGGGAAAAAATTAAGAACTTTCTATAGTATTGATAAATCAAACCACAAAATTACTGGATCATTTCAAATATCTGACACTGGTAAGCCATACTATTTTAAAATATGCAATTCATGAAGTTGTAAAAAATATATATATGAATTAAATACTTCCCTATCAACTCTTAATATTTTATGTACAAAATTATTTTAAAAAGCTTAACATTATAAAACAGATACATCTATAAAATCCACAAATCATTAAGAAATATCCATAACTACGAGAAGTGGTCAGATAAAAGGTTACAAGTCGAATAAAAAAATATTTATTTACAATAGACAGAAAATACAAAAAGGTAATTAAGAGGCATATGTGCCAATCGCATTTCAGCATAATCACCAAGTCTATTTAGGCATTTATCAGAAAGAATGCAGAACCTACTTGTTTAACCCGTCTTGGTAGAAATCGGGTCCTTATCCGTTGAGCCAGTCTCAGTCCAATATTGCAGCACATCAGAAAACGATATACTGCATGCTACCATAGCTCAGTCCCAGCCCTGACGAGATTTCAAGCAGAGTTACCCGTGGATCAATTTAAATAATTTCTTCAATTCGTGCTGTGGTGATTTCTGTTGTTGTAACATGTCTACTCATTGCAGATGCGGACACTTTTCATTCATAAAAATCATATAATGGCTCGCACTTCCAAACAAGAACAATTTCCTAAGAGTCTTACCATTTCAATCGTCCTGAACCATCTGGGCACTTTCACTATCCACCTGCAAATCAACTGTATGCCAAGTAGCACCATCTGTCTCTGCTTTTGCAGAAACCATCTTTGTTTTCAGTTGGAACACAAACCATTGCAAATACCTGCTTACAAAATGCTGGAGTACCCCCAGCACGACAAGTGCATGTTGCACTTATAGAATTTAAGTTTTAAATGAAAAATTTACATTTCTTTATCAAAATGGTTTGGCATTTCTTGCCTTTACTTTTAATGTATTGGAATCAAATTAAGATTTACTCGTAAATAATAACTATATAATGACTAAAGCTTAATAATGCATATTCATTAAAATAGAAAACAATGCAATTGAGATTTTCAATGTTACTCTAAAAAATAAGAATCAAATTATAAACTTATTGATAATATAGCTATTCAAAAAATATAAATTTGTCCATTCACATTTCTTTTACAGAAGTTTAAAAATCTGCTTAATTTGAATCATTGCCATTACTTTTAATCTTTTAGAATCAACTTATAATTCAATGATAAATAACAATATTAATGTTATTAAAAACCTATTTTGTATTTTAAAACAATGAGATAAACTAAAGCATAAATGAGTAAATAGCAATGCATTCATAGTAGTTTCAGAAAGTATCTAAATTAGAAAACAAAATAATTTTACCTCAGAAGTTGCTCTGATCTGAACAGATGGCTTGTACTTTAATCTCTTTATTTCTGCTTTTACAATGCTTTTGACAAAAAATAATAATAATTCACTGTGCAATCAGGCTCAGTAAACGATATGTTGCTCACAAATTTGTCATCGATTAAAAATATAAAATAAAGAACTACAAAATTAATTGACAATTAAAATAACTCAGAGCTATATCTAAGTGGATCAAGAACTATAAACAAATATACCAGCTAACACTAGTCAAAGCAGACAAATACCTAATTTGATAAATAAATTAGAATAAAGCAAAAATTATATAAAAAAGTTAAGATTATTTCCTAACAAATATATATACTAGAATAATGTAAAAAGTACAATGATATCACATATTTTAATTAGATAAAATTAAAGCACAAGAATGTCAACAACTTGCGTATAGGTTCTACCACGGTAATGAAAAACACCGGCAACTGGTGTCCTCTTTGTCACGTGATTACTCGCTTGGCACCAGTCAGTCGTGAATTTCCTCCATTCAACCGGAATTCCTTTGTTTTGAATTTAAAAAATTTAACTTGAATATTATAAGTAAATTTTACTTGTTGTTCTTTTATTATGCCTATGTGTATTTTTTCAATATTTATGTACATTTTACTCCTATGTGATTTATTCTGTCTGATTTGATGTGTTATTTTTGTAGGTTTGATGTAATTCTTATATTGTCTACAATTTGTCAAATTTTTATTGTCTATTTTATCCTTGGAAATTCTTCTAAAGAGAGACAAAAGGTAAACTCTGAAGTACTTATTCATTAATAGTATAATTTTCCTTTTATTTTGGTACTTCTTGAAGACATCTGAGATTGTTCTAAATATGTCTCAGTCCAAAGTCTTGCCATATTTTCAATGATTCAGAGATTTCTGATGATGGGGATTTGAATATTCTGAGGTCCAGTAGAACTTATTCTAATGATAAGGAAAGTTGCAATAGTGAAAATGAGAAATCATTTCATAAAAGTACTACAAATACAAAAAGTATTGAATCCTCCTCTCTCTTGTGAAAATAATTTATTTATTGATGAAAAAATCCCCTCAGAATCGAAAAAAACACATGAAAATAAAAAAATGAATGAGGATTCACTTATTTCTATTGTCTCTGACAATGAAGAGGACAAATTTTCTGCTTCTGTATGTGATGTTTCAAATGAATTACCATCAACCACTACACATAAATTAAATCATGATAATTTTAAACATATTAAAAGATCTGATATTGATAAACATTCAATGGCAAAAACCATTACAGAGAAGTTATGATGAATCAAATTCGAGATCATCTATCATTCATTCAACTCCTTTGCCATCATTCGTTACTGATTCAACTGAAATTAATGATTCTTATGATTCAACTGAAATGAATGATTCTCACGATTCAACTGAAATGAATGATTCTCACGATTCAACTGAAATGAATGATTCTCGTGATTCAACTGAAATGAGTGATTCTCGTGATTCAACTGAAAGGAGTGATTCTCGTGATTCAACTGAAAGGAGTGATTCTCGTGATTCAACTGAAATTAGTGATTCTCGTGATTCAACTGAAATGAGTGATTCAACTGAAATTAGTGATTCTCGTGATTCAACTGAAATTAGTGATTCTCGGGATTCAACTGAAATTAATGATTCTCGGGATTCAACTGAAATTAGTGATTCTTATGAAGATTCCACAGAATGTGTTCAAGTTGATCAAAGCAACACAGCTAGGGCAAATTATTTGGAAGTTGTGTTGAAAGATTTATCAGACAACTTGCAAGATAATTGTGCTTCTAATAATGCATTTGTGGATTTAGGGATTTTAAATCGTGAATTAGTGTTGCATACTACTGTGAAAGACTTTTGTAGTCATCAAGTTGTACGTAATATTCTCTCGAAACTATGCCTTGAAGATGATTCACTTCCTTTGTTCTATCTGCAAGAAAAATATCCTGAAATAAATGGTGATTTTGAAATTTTTTTAAATTGTACTGTTCTAAGTCTTGTTAAAAAATATGCTCAGGATACCATTTTTGATATGTTTCCAAGAATAGAAAAATTGGAAACTGAAAAGATTTCAACAAATGAAATTTTTCAGTATTTTTATGAAAGATGTAATGATAATGAAGTGTTTTATGTTTCAAAATTCTTATGTGGGGATCAGCTTTTAACTCTGGCAGCAGTTATATCAAGATTAAATTTAATTGGTTTGATGTTAATCTATGATGACTTTAATAAGGGAAATAAACACTGGAGAGATACGTTTTCTCACTATAATGTATAGGTATCTGTAATTTTTATTAAACAGTATAGGTGAATTTTATTTGTGTAAATGTAAAAGAATAATCAGGAAAGAAATTTTTTTAATGCATAGTAAATACATTGTTTAAATTAGTTTCTCATTCAGTTGACTTTCATTCATAAAGTTGTTGATAGATTAAAAGTTATGTACAATGGTAAGAAAAGGCAAATAAAACTGAATTTTGGTGTATTATAAGTAATCATATCAAAATATTATTTAAAAACTTTTAAGTTTGTTATCTTACATAATTTATTTCTTTTTTAAGGGGACATGGTACGATTTTTTCCAAATTTTTGAATTTAATGATTTTTATAATTTTTTTGGTTGCCTCTTATGTGTATGTATGATTTAAAACAGATTTTGTGCCCTAAATTTCATAAAATGCTAACCATTTAATTTTTTAATTGAAAAACTTGAAACTTCTGAAGTGCTTTTAAAATGCTACTCTTATTTAAATTGATGTACATGTATGAAATTTGATTTACAAGTACGTTAAACTATGTATTACAAAAGTTGGTAAGGGTTTTGTGATAACATGATTGGTATTTGTACAATACTTTTTATGAATGCTTATTGAAAATTCCTTAAAAAATGTGTAAATTCTAACTTTAATTATTTTTTATGAAATAAGTATTACTTTGATTGAAAAATGCTTACCAACTTTTGTTCCGTGTACTGTTAGCAACAAGAGAAAAAAAAAAATTCCAAGTATTATGTACGTACAATAGAAAAAAAGCCTTAGCATTTTAAATCAAGACAAACTAATTATTTTATCTGAGATAAGTAAGTTTAAAGTTTTGATTTGTCATTGGAATGTGAATAAAAAGGCACGTAAAATCTATTGTAACTCTGCACTTTTTAAACTTTGAGATTTCAAATTTTGTTAGTTTGTAGAAAAGTATATAAAAAAATATAATTAGATTTGACTAAAAAAATTAGATTTGATTTTTTGACCAATTTTTGTCAATTGAATTGTATTGTGCCCCCTTAACCAGAGATATGAAGTACATGAAACATTATGCTGTTATTAAATATGGGAAAATGTTATATTGCAATTAGTTCTGCCAAATATTCTTATAACTGACTGTATTTTGTAAATAGTGCTGCAGTATAAATAAGCATGTTATGTTTAATAAGGATATATTATTTTATATTTTTCATCTGCTTTTTGAAAAGAATGCAAAGTTTGAATGGTACATACTATCGCAACAATGTCAACATTCAAGGTAACTCACATGTATCATATGCACTGAATTGGCAACCGTGTGCTTCGTTTCATATAATGTTGCCAATATAGTTGCGACAGTATGCAAGTATCCTTTGAATTTTTAATTTGTCCATATGCACTTTGTTTTTCCCAATTATTCTGGATGTATAAAATTTATTCTGAAAAAACTAATATAAATGCAATACTTGCCAATGGTGTTTTATGAAACCTTTTGCAAAGTTATCATTTTTGTTGATACTTTTTGAGTTATCTTTCTGTAAATGTGCAATAAGCACTTAAACTTGTGGATTTTTATGTAGATTTACCTTAATGAAAAAATCTTTTCTACCATTTGTCAAGTTTTTTGCATTTTTATGGCTTTCCGAATTGGAAAAGTACCTTTTTGTGTTAGTGAAAATTCTTCAACAAAAACGCAATAATTTTGCAATAAAGTAAAGAGTTTTAGTTAGTTGGAATATGTAGTCTATTGTAACTTGAATTAGTAGAGGAATTGAGGCTCATTTTGACTAGCCGCTAATGAGTGAAATACTTGACAGACAACTGTTTAAAAGCTGCTGATCTATAATGTTAACACGTAGCATGTGAAAAAGTGTTTTTTTTACAGTCTAACACTAGTGTGTAGATTATGTATTTAGTACTTTCATGCTGACTAGGGAATATCTTCTAAATGTTTTATTAAGATACAGTAAAACGTCATTTATCCGAATCAATTGGGACCAGACACCGTTCGGATAACCAAATGCGATCCATGCAGTATATGATACTGTACACTATACAAATATTGAGAATCATCACATGTGGGAAATGTGCTTAAAGAAAAGGCAAAATAGGTGCAAAATGTTGCAATTTTACCTTGATAGGGGAAAATAATCGCTTATTTTTCGCTGTACCATTGTACACCTTCATTTTTTCAATGCAAGGTCTGATTCTCTTCAACAGCAGTAGTTGAGTAGGACAGCACTCTGATTGTTGTTCGTACCACTCCATAGCTGTCTCGAATGCAGAAAAAGCATCAGCATTTGTGGACCCATGCTGCTATCGTTGTTGTTGTCCTCGTCTTCATCTGTTTCATCGTCAACAGGGTCGGATTCTTCTTGCACGGAAGTTACAATCTCATCCTCATTTAGTATTTGAAATCCACATTCTTCTGCATCGCATGCCATCCAGGTTTCTACATCAACAAAACCTAACAAAAGAGCATGTATACATCCCCTCATTTGGAAACAAACTGACCTAATATTCAGCGCAGATGTTTACCAAATCATACGGCTGTAATTCCCAAAATATCCCTCACCTTGGGTTTTCCCGTCACTTTTGACCTCACTCGAAACAACTGTTGAGCATTGCACTGTTCTAATACATATTAGGACTTTGGTTCGGATATTTGACACGCCGGGTAATATACATTTGGATAAATGACATTCTACTGTAAGTGATGTAGTTATTGAATTGTAGATATTTGAATTATGTCTGAATGAGAATGCTTTGTAATGAAATCTTTCTCATTTCTGACTTCAGTTCTTTTGTATTTAGGTATTAGTAACTTAATTTCATTCCAATGTTCCATTTTTTTTTCTGCTCTGGTTGTGTAAATAAATGCTTTACATAATTAACTTTTGTGTATGTATTTTGAATTAAATACCATTTAAATAGATGTTTCCTTTCTAGAAGCTTTGAATCAATTCCTATTAAGTCAATTTTTTAAATCTTAATTTGTATTTATTTAAAAATTCTTCTGTGAACAAAAAAATGTTTGATAGAATGAAGATAATATGCAAATAAATTGTGGCATATTGCAGTATTATGCCAGAAAATTTTCTGTATTCTGGTATTATAAATAAAATATAATTACATGGGTGGGCTTATTTGTTTTGTTTCTCATTTGTTATTGGTCTTTATTTTGGTCGGTGTATAAATGTAATATGTACAAGGGGTGATCAAATGAAAAGGTATGAAACAACATAAAAATGAAACAGTTACATATTTGCATATTCCGCCAAGGGAGAATGTAGTGAGACATCTCGGGATGCCATTGAAGACTCTGACTGGGATCGGATCATGCGCGGGTGCCCGCATGCGCAGGAGAGAGCAAAGGCTCTTATAAAAAGCAGCGTCCAAATGATGCGAGCACAGAAAAAGCATTAACTCCGATGTGTACTGTGAGACACTCCGACGCCTACGCAGGTCCATCAAGAACAAAAGACCGGGGCTGCTCACGGAGGGTGTGGTTCTGCTCCATGATAACACGCGTCCACACGTCTCCAGAGTCACACAAATGGAACTGGACAAGTTCCAATGGGAGTTGTTGGACCATCCGTCCTACAGTCCAGACATGTCACCCTGCGATTTCCATGTGTTTGGTCCACTGAAGAAACACCTGAAAGGAAAGCGCTTCAACTCGAACGACATACTCAAGGACACTGTGAAGGACTGGGTCTCGTCACAGCCACAGGAATTCTGGGAACAAGGAATCCTGCAGCTTGTTCATCAGTGGGATCGTTGTGCTCAGGCCTATGGTGTATATTTTGAATAAAGTCTATATTTGTACCCACTGTGTCGTTTCGTACCTTTTCATTTGATCACCCCTTGTATATTTTAATCTTCATTTTTATTTCTTTTGGAATAATGTGTTTGTGACAATTTTTAAAAAATTCTATATGATACAAAGAGCTCAATTTTAATTTGTGTGCTTGTGCAGTGTTTGATTTAAGCAGTTTTTATAACTGCAAAAGGATTAACAACATACTCTTCTAAAATAAACTCCCTTCTATTTTAATATTGTTTGTATTTCCACTCACTCCTGTAAATTCTCTCCTTTACCTTTTTTTAATTTAAATTATTAATATAGAATCCATTCTTATCATTTTACTAAATAACCTAATCTATTAAAATATATTACTTTTTATGTGTAAGTTTCATTTTGTGTGTTGAGTCATCCCATTTAACAAAATCAAGATTTGTAGAATTATTTACTTTCAATTTTTGGATTATTATTTTCTTAAATTAAGTATGCAATTTGATTTCATAGGTATTTTCTTATAAAAATTTTCATAGCCTGTAATTTCAGCCCTTTTTCTCTTAAAATTTAAGAATTGTCATTTCAAAATATTTCCTATAAAGAGCTATATATTTCATGTTTTTCATTTCGAAAGAGTGAATATCAAATATTTGATTCCAAAAATTAATTAATAAAATAAAGCACCCTGCAAACAAAATATTCACTTTTGTATTTATATTCTAGAATTGAATTCAGTTTTTGTGATGAAACAGCAGAGTGCACTATGGAAGACAACAAGACATAATGCATTTCTTTTAAACAAGTAGCCACTTTTTGCGATGTTGGCTACTTAATTTTTATTACAGGCAGCTTTATGCTTTCATAAAGTTTTTCGGAGGTGTCTGATTAGATAAATTACTGTATACAAATAAATTCATAAATTTTCATGTAGTTAGTGCTTCATAAAGTACGTACTTTTACTTTGTTTAAGGGTATTTGGGCAATTTATTTTCTGTTGTATTCTCAAGCAAACAATATATACTAGTCAGTGCCGATTTAAGCTCATTTCGGACCCTGGACGTAAAGGATCTACAGGCCCTCTTGGCACTGGAGGATCGAAATTTTTAACCAGAAAATATGGTTGGTTGTCCAGCTTATCTGGGCCCTTCTGAACCCCAAGCGCCCAGTGGATAAACCAGCACTGATACTAGTGCAGTGCAACATTTTCTGAGGAAATACTCGTACTATTTTTTTAATTTGATTTTTGATAACCTGGTATTCTCACAAACTTGGCCACCTCTTGGTCCACATTGGACCGAGTTTTCGAGACTACCGTATTAATAAAATAAAGATTTTGTGGTTTTTGGCTGTTCTAGAAAACTAAACAGCTCAGATGTATGAAACTTGACTTGTAGAAACTATAGATCATGATCGTTGGTCCCCTCAGGGGGCTCACCTTCTTTAGGTGAGTACGGGTGTCACAATCCCGAGGTGCCCTAGTGATCTTTTCCCACAGGGTTTACTGTCTTTGGTAAACACAGGCTTCACGAACCCGGGGTACCCTAGTGATCCTTCTCTATTTTCGACCCTCTTTCTTGTCATTCAATTCATTCTTTCTTTCTCTTCCCGTCTAGACCACAGATATTAAAACAAATGTTTGGCGCAGTATAGCCGAAATCGGCTCTTGCGCCAATAAACCCCAAAATCACTCACTCATGATCGTTTGTACCTCAGAGATTTTTTCAAAATTCGTTTTAGATTTTTTTTTAATTAATTTTTAACCATTTTTTCTACTAACTGGCGTATAACGTCATATCAGGTCTAACTGCAAAAATTATGCTTCATGCAGTTTTTTTTTGAAGGGGGGTTACATATTTTCTATATGCTCATTTAGATATCTTTTAACCAATAACCAAATCAAAAAACAATGTTTAATTTATTATAACCACCAGAGAACCTGGCGATGAGATTTTTTATATAGTTTATAAGGATCTCACCTGAGCGCCAAAAGGTGTGGGAGAATTGGAAGGAAGACTAGCCATATTTCAAAACAATCTTAATTTATTCACAATATTAACCACAACTCAAATTCAGTCGATCAAGGATAGGAAATGCACCCAATTAATAAATACGCAGACAAATAACGAGGTACGCGAGATATAAGAAGACTAATGTTTAACTCAATTCAATAGCTCTGAATTCATTGCTATTTAATCTAGATTCAATCTCCAGTGACAGTTCGTCACCTTAAATAATTCAACTGTTAAATATCCGCGATTCACATTCAATTTGATTTAACACTGCTCCGCTAGCAATCTATCGTACCTATCCTTTCTAACCTGAAAGACTAGATTATGTATAGTAGTCCTAATTTATGTATTCACGTTCTCATCTTCGAAGATGAGTTTTATAATAAAATAATTTTTAAAGACCAGAAATTCCCCAAGAAGACTGTTAGTTAAGAGAGCGCAGATAGAACCGTCACAACCTCTGAAGAAAGGTTTTAACGACCCGATAGGAATTACATGAATAAATTCTAGCACATAATCAGGAATTGCCAAAAAAAATTTTTAAACCTACTCTATTTCTTGATTAGATTCGGACACATGACAATACACAAAGAAAAACGAAAAACAATCTAAATCCACCTATCATTTTAATTGAGGCATCTCTCTTTCACATTTTAATACACTACACCCCATTCGGGCTAGGACCAGGGGAAAACACCGTGAGGAAAAACCTGGCCACGCACCGCTACTTAAATAATTAACAAAATAGAACATTTTACATTTGATTTTCACGACATTCTTCTACTTCAAGAGGTTCAGGGTCAGCCTCCCTGTAATGAATCTAGGATCAACACCAGCACCACAAAATATTAATCAACAATATATATATATTAATTTACAAACATTTAAACCATCAAACATATATATGTAATACCAATCATTTTTAAATATATAATTTCACATATATAAACACCATCTGGTTTTTGTTTACGAACTCCCTATCCATTCACACTGCGCTGTTTGTTAATATTAATTGTTCCTATCTATTTATACCGCATCCCAAACCAGATATTCTCTACATGCATGAATACATACTATACAATAATCAAACAATGCAAGGAATTCTCACCTAATAACCAAGTCTTATTTGGTAGTAAAACAAATGTAAATAAACAATTGTTTTCCCCATTTTGAAATAAATTTTACATTCAAGAGTTCATTTTTCAAATTACAGGAAAATTGCACCCATCTCGATATCAACTTTAGCACAACTAGAAATCTTTACAAAAATAGACTTGCTTTTTTTACGAAAATCAGGACTGCTTGTCAGTATAAAAGGAAGGAAATAACAATACAACCTGGCGATTTTTCTTTACAGACTTTCTGTTGTGTCACCATTCAGTACTTCTAGGCTATTTGGCTGGGGTGAACTTCATATTCCTCCAGGACGAATCTTTCCTTGTCTGCTCCCTTATCGTTGCACTGCTTGTAAGGCCGAAATCTACTCCTCCGGCTCTTGTCAGGTATGGACTTGTCCGTCCAGTTGCATCTTTCCTCTTGTTGATGTGCAATCTGTTGCGTAGAGGATATGGACTTGACCTCACCTCCTGAACGGTTCTTGCCTTTCATTGACTTTCTGCTGCGGAGCTAGTAAAGACTTGACCTCCGAGATAGGACTTGTCTGCCGCTCCATGAGATTGACGTGGGCTGGACCTTCCAGACATGACTAGACTAGCGTCTGCTGCCTCCCTCTTGGTCATCTTTCTTGTTCCTGGGCCTGATGGGATTGATAGAGAAATTGGCCTCTTTTGCCATTTAGACCTGGGGTCGTCTTTTAATTTCAGTATTTTCAACTAATGAGGAAGACGCACTGCGTTTTTGCCAGCTCTTTCTCACTGGTGACCTCCTTTTACTCTGATGTTGTCTTCCATGATTATATGAAGATTCAGCTGACCCGTCACTTCTCACTCGTTTACCTCGCCATTGTCTTACATTAGTGCTGTCCTCCATGGCTAAACTTTTACTGCCCTCAGTTTCTACCTGTTCTGCCCTAGACCTTTCACCATCTAATCCGTCTGTCTCCACACACCTTCCTCTCTTTTTCTTGGGTGATAAATTCGTACCTGATCTACATTCACAGTTATCGATTTACCCACTTTCCAAATAACCACATTGTTGTTTTCCACAATTCATCACCTGATATGGACCCCCTTCAAATTTAGGTTTAAACTTATTCACACAATGCTCTTGATCGCCGAACTTATAGGATGTGTTTGTACCAATCTGCTTTTCTCGTTTGCTGATGCCCGTTCTTCCTCAGTTTGATGTGCAATTACACTCATTGCACTACTTTTGAGTATGACGACCTAAGTTTGATTCCCCGCAAGGCATTATTTTTATGTTGTGAAGCTAATTGACACTGCACTTAAAAAGAAAAAAAAATTTTAAACAAAAACCTATAAAATTTCAAAACATTAAAAAAATGAAAAATCAGAAACAAAAAAAAAGGGGGGGGGGAATAAAAAATGCTAATGAAATATTTAACTTCTGCTGTACTTTGACTCAGCTCAACTCCAACGCAATGAGAGGCTGAAGATATTTGCAGTTGAATATGCAAGAAAAAATTCAAATATAAACACGGATTTCGCAGCAGAAATCTACAAGTATTGATAGAAGATTTTTGCAATTCACTATTTCATAAGCATTTAGGAATTGTTATCAACAAATTTAAGGGCCTATCTTTAAAATAGGCTTATTTCTACACACAGACTGCTTCACACATGGACAATTATTTGTTGTCTTACTTAAATATTAGCATCACCGCACAGCCAAATTGCTGCCATGCAGATCACACCATTTTCCCATCAAAATCTGATTTTTTTTTCATTAAAAATAATGTTAGAATCTTTGTTTGGATACTAAGGCAATATGGTACCATCTTCACAATTTTTTTAATATTTGGTTTTAATTGTATTATATAAAGGTTAATATTTAATAATAATTCCATAAAAAAATTTTTTTTAATTTGTTGCAAAATGTTTGTAAAATTTAAATTTTTTGAACTTTTTTTTTAAAAAATTTTTAATTTCTAAGGCTTTTTTTAAATGTTTTTTGTTTCAAATTTTTTTTCCAAATACCTTATAATATACTACATAAAACTGTGCATGGTTTTTTTCTGCTGCTGCTCTTTAATTTTTTATTAATTTTTTTATAGTTAAACTTCCAAAAATTCTCAAAAAAACATTACTTTTGATTTTGAAATTTTTTAGAAAAAGTTCTAACTATACGTTAGAGTTAATTCCATGCACAGTTTTATAAAACATACTTTCAAGAACATGTATAAAAAATTTCAAACCCATACTTCCACTATCAAAAAAGCCTTAGGGTTTTGAATAATATATGTACAATAATTCACCATGGAGAAAAATGAGTTTGAAGTTTTCATTCCATGAAAAGAAAACGAATGAAAGATCAATATTTCATGAAACTTTATCTTAATAATTATATAAAAAGTAAATACACACACTTCAGAGCTAATGCACAACACATGTACAAAAGATGTTTAAGCCTTTATTTTTTATTTCCATGATTTTAAAAGCCTTCGCATGTTAAATATTGTTCATGAATGAAAGCAAAATCAAAACAATTTATAGGTAAAATATATCAAATCTAAGAACTGCATATGTGCATTTGCTTAAATAAATATCTTAAAATATTTTAATAATAAAATGTTGAATTTCACACACATGGGATATATATATATATCACCGAAAACAAATATATAAAAATGGGAGAGTTTTCCTTTTCTTTTTGCGAATTAGATTTTTAATTATTTGAGTTATCAAAATGAGATTTAGTATTTGTGCTTTGGGAGAATCCGTTTTGAAGTTATAATTTCATTTATAATAATATAAAAAGCACGCACAACTTTTAAATCTTGACCAAATCCATTTGCTCTTCAACAAACAATTCACCAACTAGAATTTTTGCATAAATTGCACAATCCTTTCTTGAAATGATTTGTTTTTGCATATATAATGCCAGTCTCTTACGTGCGGTAAGATTCGAGGGATCAAATAAGCCAATAAAAAAAATTTCGATAGTTTGATGATTTTTAGGGTACCATATCGCTTTGAGGTGCAATAGGCGGGGCACTAATTTTGTTACGGTGATGCTAATACATAAGTACCGTTGTGTGTTCCCGAGCAGCAGTCACGAATTGGGGAGAAATTTTGGATGGTCCACAGAAAAATTGGGACATTTATACTTTTATGAAGATCCAGTTTATAAAAAAAAGAGCAACAGAGAAACATATTATGGGTCATGGATTATACTTTACTAAAAACTTTTAGTTACCACTTTTAACGAATTTCCCTAGTTTTGTAATTTTTTTAGCTACTTTTTCAGATTTTCCATCGAAATTTGAAAGTCAGCTTTGGTAACCATAGTAAATTGATGGCAAAACATTTCAGTCTGTTCATTGTTGGTTTGTAATTGCTTTTCTTCAAGTTTATTTTCAGGTGTAGGGAGACGTAAATATAGCTATAGTAGTCCACATATCATAAAGTTATACATTGTGACGGATCTACACGCGTCATTATTTCACTAATCCTCTTCGGGAAACTTTGGGGCCAGCATTCACGTTAATTCACAGCCTCTCAAGAAGAAACTGGTATTTATAAATTAGTTCGACTTTATAAAGTTTAGATTTTGTAGATGCAAGATAGAAGGAGCAGGAGAGCTGTTGCGGTGATACGTAGGTGAGAAAATTTCATTGAGTATTTCACAAACAGCGTGAGTTAAGGAAGGAGTTGCTAATATATTAAATTATTAGATTAAGGATCTAAGAAAGATTGAATTAGATTTAGTAATCGGATCATTAGCGCTTGTTTACTTTGTCTAGTTTACTTAGAGTTATTCATTGAGAATAGATTGCTCGCTTTATATATATCGCTCCTAGGGCCTCTTTTTGTAGTTTCACTTGTGATTGATTAAGTGTGTTTGAAGAGAAATAAAATAATAGTTTATTATGGAAGTTGTTGGTGATGCTTTGTTTCCCCCCACACCCTTAGGTAGACAAGACGGTGAAGGAGAAGTGCCAAATAGGTCACGCTCACAACATTAATGGTGGTATTCTCAATTGCGAGTTATTGAAAAGGTAACCCCCGCTCGAGGGTAACTCTCGGGTAATTCTCGTTTCTTATTCTCCAACTGACGATTACCGGATCCGTGAGTTATGCCTGGGCAAGATGTTAAAGTCGTGATTGGACACTGATAATCACGTGACGTATTGCTTACATTTTGCGTTGTATCTTGGCGTGAAACATTCGATCAGCTGTTTTTTTTAACACGCTTTTGAAATGTTGAGTAAAAGAATCGATAATAAGTAAATATTGATCTACATAACGGTCTGAGCACCTTTCCCAACTGACAAATTGAATAAATAACCTATTAAAATTAACAAGAAATAGATACTTCTAACAAAAATCAAATGTCTATTTGCAGCTTTGACATTATGAATTATTTGTTGTTACATTGTGCTCTACATTTTAAATGTTCTGATGTGATGCTGCCTGAAAATGTGGCTATCAATAGGTTTGAGGGCTAAGATTCTTATTATTAATAAGTGGGGCACATGGTACAAATAAAGTTCGTGATATTATCAGAAAATATGTTTTGCTTGTGTTAAATGTTATACAATGAGAATTCAAAACTCGTATTATTTTAAAATTTCAATTTATATTTTGATTGTATACAAGTATAAATATCCTAATCTATTTTACTTTTTGATTTAAAATTTTCCAGCAACCCTTTGGTAGGTTAAAATAGAATATAGATTATATATATAATCATTAATTTAAATAATTTCGAAAGTCTAATAATTATTCTTAATTAATGATTTCTATAAAATCTTAGAATGAAAAATCCAGTTTTTTTGTGAAGAATAAATTTGTTAATTGAATCTTAGGCCTCATTAGTCACATTTATCTAAAACCGAACATGTTACTGAACCTTTTCCAATTCCATCTAACAAAAATAATTATACTATTGGTATTAATATGATTGTATTTGTCTCAAAACACTATATATGCACACACATTTATCAATATTTTACAATATAGAACAGAAAAAAAATGTTACATATACAAAATATTTACAACTTTTCAGTTTTAGCTCCAACCGAGCAGCGTAGTTGGTACAAAAGTGGTAGCTCGCTTATCTCTGGTGGTGAAATCCGCGAGTTACCCTCCGAAATCGGCGAGTAACCTTTGGATGAATAATCCGCGGATTTGGCGCGATCCGCAATTGAGAATAATTAAATGATGTTTCGCCAATCTGCGAGTTACCTCCGGTTCGGGGATAACTCGCGATTGAGAATACCACCGTAAGTGGTTCATGAAGTGCTGAAGATGGGCAACTACTATTCTAGAGTAGGCACACCAGACAATTTCTGCATCTGCACAGACAATAAAGCAACACAAAATGTCTACCCATAAGCATTGTAAAATATACCCTTTAGCCTCAAGAAGAGCCATTTTAAATTTATTTTCAAACTTGGCACTTCCCCAGAATGTAAATAATTTTAGATTCATAACATAAGAACAAAAAAAAAACAAAAAAAAACCCACAATAATTTGCATTATTTTGACAAATTGCAAATGAAATCTGTTTAGAAAAGTTTTGTTTTTATGTATACATGTTTTTTATAAAAAAAAAAGTCATACTTCAAGTGCAAGCGGTTAGAAATGTGTGCTTTCTCTTTTCCTTCTTTTTAATCAGACTGAGCCACAGGAATGCGTGACTGGGTACAGCTACCTATAACTAAATTTAAATGTTAACAAGTAAAATATAAAAAAAATTTAAGTCAATTCCTACTTTGAATGGATGAATAGAAAGTAATTATGTATATATATACATAGGGAGAGAGCGAACTAATAGTAGGAATTGAAAAAAGAGCATGATTTGTCTGTATTGTTGTAACAATGCACACTCAGTTTTGCTGAAAAACCGGTTTTCGACGCCAGCTTTTGTCATTGTTTTAGCAGTTACATTGTTACAACAATGGAGATAAATCTAAGTTGACGTCAAAAACCTGTAATTAATTTAATTAATTAACCGGTAATTAATGAATTAATATTTGAAAAAACACTATTAATATCAAGTGCCATCCACTACAAGTTTAAAAAAAATTTATCTGAACTTGATGATGAATAGAGAAAAATTTTAATAAAAGATTGAAAATTTGAACAAGTTATATACTAAAAGAAATTTTAACAACTATTTAGCAGAAAAATAAGTAGCGTACAGAAGTCAAATATAAATTTCATTTTCGCTTAATAAAGAGAAATAAATTTAGCTTAAAATTACAGAAAAAAAACAAGATGTAAAATATAAGCAAAATCGTAAGCATCCCGCAATAATGCTATCCGAATGTTGCCAAAACTACAAAAGTAAAGTTGTTGAAAGAATAATTTTTAAAAAATTGATTTATACCAAAAAAAAATAAGTCTAATTACGTATCAAAGAACAAAAATGGATAAATATGGCAATAAATAAACGTAACTATAGTAAAAATATGTAATAACCCCGAAAAAAATGTATGTAAAGTATGAATTTTCGCATTCAGAGAGAGACGTGACATTATATGACGTCATAACACCGAAAAATCATTTAAATTTAAAAAAATTTAGAGTGAATTTCGAAATATTAAGTACATAAAAACCCGTCCGGATTCAAATGCAATGTTATGTCAAAATTTTAGAGGAAATGGTCCAGTACTTTCGGAGATGAGCAGCTTTGAACAAACACATATTTATATTTTATTTATATAGATTTTACCCATCTATTGTTGAATCTGGTTTTCCACCTTTCGCCTCCTACAGCTATTGATCAATATTACCACACACCAGTGGCGTAGCGTGAGGTGTGCAAAGGGGGCCGGGCAGCGGCAAGCACCGTGATATTCAAATTCAAAAAGTATTTCAAACTCCAAATCGCGCCCGCGCTGACAGAAGCCAAGCGGAACCGCGCGGGTACGACAGGGTGAAGTCACAGAAGCCAAAAGTCGTAAAATTTTTAAGACTTTGGTATTTCGTACAATTGTATGCTCTGCGTACACTTTATGTATGCAACAATAGAATTTTTTTGCAAATGGAAGGAGTTAGAAAATACACTGGTGTGCAAAAATTAAGGACGAAGTCGAAAAATTAGCATATCAGCTGAACGAAGAGGCAGAGGGGACAGAAAGACCAATCAGGAGATTAAGTGAGGTGATGTACGGTAGCACATGCGCAGATATGCAGGTAGACGTAATGGGGGAGTGTCTGAGTAGTAAAGCATGTTGTCGGTTTAAGATTAGTATTTCTGGCAAAGAGATTGCACACCGTATAGCAGTTAAAATCACACCGAGTTGCTGCCTCAGCGAGAAATGGCGAATAATCAATCTGTTAGACGACATCTGGATGCTTTTACCCTAGGTCGAATCATTTGGAAGTTGGAAGAAGGTCGCAGTGTGACAAGTGTGGCTGCAGAGTTCGGAATTGCTCGCAGCATCGTTTCACGACTTTGGAGACAATTTCAAACTACAGGAACAGCTATCCGGGGGTTCAGTAGTGGTCGTCTACGAGGAACCACACCCGCAGATGACCGGTATATTGCCTTACAGGCCAGAAGAAACAGGCGGCAGACAGCGGGAGAAATCGCTAGACACACGACACAGGCGACTGGACGACCGATATCGCGTTTTACCGTGGCCAGAAGACTGCACGGTGGTGGTCTGTTTGCACGACGCCCTGTACGGTGTGTACCTCTAACGCCTGCCCATCGGAGAAGGCGTTCTCTGTGGTGCCGGGAATACCGGAATTGGAGAGACAATGAAAAGGGACGAGTACTCTTTACAGATGAGAGCAGATTCAGTCTGAGTAGCGATTCTCATCGCATACTCATCTGGAGAACGCGGGGAAGCCGCAATGATCCCTCGAACGTCATTGAAAGGGACAGGTATGGAGGTGGCGGTGTTCTCGTTTGGGGAGGCATCATGCTTGGTAGTCGTACAGACCTTCACATCTTCGACGCAGGTTCAGTCAACGGGACCCGTTATTGTAACGAGATTCTTCTTCCATATGGGCGTCTTTTTAGAGGCGCTATGGGTGCGCAGTTCCTTTTCATGGACGACAATGCACCATGTCATCGCACAGTAGCTGCCGAACAGCTCTTAGAGAGTGAGGATATTGAACGTATGGATTGGCCGGCACGATCTCCGGATCTCAATCCCATCGAGCATGTATGGGATTTTCTAGGCAGACGCTTGGCAGCTCGTACCTTACCACCAGTAACGATTCCGGAGCTTCGATTGGCGCTGCAAGACGAATGGGCAGCAATGCCTCAACAACTCATTGACACCCTCATTCTCAGCATGGGCAGACGCTGTGAAACCTGCCTAGCAGTCAGGGGAGATCATATCCCCTACTAAAGACCGGATATTTCTTACTGGACACCCATCACAGGGATGTTTCGGCCTTCAGTCGCATTGCGCTCCGTGCTACTTTTTCAATAAAGCTTCTTTTTAACCCTCTGATTTCTCTTTTAGTAAGTGTTGCTTACATTACTCATGTCCTTACGTATTGGGGATCTTACGGTATTAAATGTGTTGATTTGGAATGCTTTTGTACAAAGTTATATTGAAAAAACCGTCTCGTCCTTAATTTTTGCACACCAGTGTAGACTTCGTAAAGGACAAACGATTGATAAAAAAGAACAAGGACTTTTGGCAAAGGAAACGAAAAAATGGCATAAAGTTCTGACAAGAATGTTTGATTTTATACAATTTCTGGCAAAATAAAATTTGGCGTTCTGTGGCCACAGGGTAGATGACACCAGTACTAATAGAGGCAACTTATTAGATTAGGTACATCTTCTGGCAAAGTACGTTCTCAGAGAGCATTTAGTAAGGATAAAAATGGACCAAAACATTTCTCTCACTTACATGTCACCTCAAATTCAAAATAAGTTTATAGACATTTTAGGAAACAAAGTTCGCCAAGTAATTATAGCTCGTGTCCAAAAGGCTAAATATTGTTCCACGATTTTTGACAGCACCCCGGATACTTCCTACAAAGATCAAACAAGCCAAGTAGTAAGATATATAATACAGTGGTGGTAAAAAGTCCTGAACACACTCATTTTTTAGCGTAATTTTTGTGTTTGACTTCATTTTTCTTTGTGAAATTATCACACTATCTTAAATATTGTTATTGATTTTAATGTACTTTTTCATGTTGATTTCAAATCTACTCTTAGTTTTTTAATGAATAAATTTTTTTTGTAGTAAAGCTGCCTGAACACAATAATGTGAAATATGTGCAGAATAAAACAATATAGAATAACATAATATGCAAAGAAAAATAACACGAAAATTGACAAATACGGTATATTTAATAAGCATTTTGAAAATTACATTGTTGTCACATGTTAGAAAATCAATATTTTATGGGCCAGCAGTTTGTTTTAATTACGGCTCTACATCTTTTTGGCATGGAATGCACCAATTTCAAAAGAAGATCTTTCGTGACAATATGGTTGAAGGAAAATATTAAAGCTTCAATTAATTCACGTTTGTTTGAAGGTTTTTTCTTTGAAATTTCATAACCAATTTTAAACCATAAATTCTCTATCGGATTAAGGTCGGGAGACTGTCCTGGCCAGTTCATTTTATTCACAGTATGGTCTTTCAACCATTTCTGGACTACCTTTGCAGGATGACAAGGGGCGTTATCGTCCTGAAAAATCCATGACTGATTCCCAAAAAGATCTCTCGCAGTTGGTAGCAATTTATTTTGTAGTATTTCAATGTAATCCATGAGAAGACATGCAACCCCATACCATCACTTTTGTCGGGTACTTTACTGTGGGCTTCAGACACTGAGGGCTGGATTCCTCATGAGTGCGTCGTCTTACATAGGCACTACTTTGGTTGCCAGAAATACAAAACTGACTCTCGTCACTAAATATTACCTTTTCCCAGTCTTCAATAGTCCATAATGGCTGTTCCCTTGCCCACGTCAATCGCCTCTTGAGTTTAAATTCAGTCAGTAATGGTTTTGGGCGCGCTTTACAGCCTCGTAACCCAATTTCCAGCAGTCTTCCTCTAACAAATCTTGGGCACACACTCACATTTGATGCCAAAGTCCATTGTTTCAAAATTTGCGAGGAATTAAGCTTTCTGTTTGAAAGTGAAATTCTGTGCAATAACCTGTTTTCACGTAAAGATGTTTTTCTTGGTCAACCTGATCACCCCCTGTCCGCAATAAAATTTGTTTCAGAAAATCTTTTCAAAGTTCTCACAACAGTAGAAAGGCCACATGGTACTTTAGCAGCAATTTGGCGCATAGAATAACCTTCTTCCTTCAAATGTATTATTTTGTACCTTTTATTCTCAGGCAGATATGAAAATTTAGCCATAATTCCAATATTTTCCACAAACGCACTTCAAATTGCTTTCAATACACTATTTTCCACAAGCACACACACACACACAACTGCATTCAATACAATAAACCACGTTTCACCTTTTTCTTGTTGTTGCTTGAAATAACGGAGCATTTCATTGGTGGAAAACACACTCACTCATTCTTACAGTGACTTTGTGCTTTCTTGTCAGGGTTTTTTCAACATATCAATGAAACTATTTACTTTAGATGAAATCTACAAACAGATTTGAAATCAGCATGAAAAAATACATTAAAATCAATAACAATATTTAATAGTTCGATAATAAGATAGTTCGATAATTTCACAACGAAAAATGAAGTCAAACACAAAAATTAAGCTAAAAAATGAGTGTGTCCAGGACTTTTTGCCACCACTGTAATTGAAAACCAGGAAGCTACATTGGAGGAATCTTTTATAGATTTCATTGTGTGAAACGAAAAACAAAACCGCGGAAGGTGCAAGTGACATTATAGTATGCAAACATAAGGCTGGTGGGCTCGACATTATGAACTGTAGAGGGCAAGTTTACGATAATGCTGCCACGATGGCTGGATGCCACACAGGTGTGCAACAGTGGATAAAATATATCAATCCTAATGCCGAATTTGTTCTCTGCTCAAACCATATATATATTCACTAAACCTAGTTTGCGTACAAGCAGCTGCAGTGGATGTAAATTCGGGGACTTTCTTTGGTACGCTAGAACGCTGCTACTCTTTTTTTCTACGTCGACGCACCTAATAAAAGTTCTTCTTGAATCCACAGGAAAAAGTTTGAAAAGTATTCAGGACGCACGTTGGAGCGCTATAGGTGTGCTGTAAATTATATTAGACACCATTACAAAGAAACTTTAACTGCACGGGAAAAACTGACGGAAACGAGTGAAACTTTAATGTACGTATAAATGCAGGAAGTTTATTAGTCTCTATACAATCGCATTCGTTTTTATGTTACTTAGGCTTCTGACAACTGGTACTGTGTGAAGTCAATGATGCTCAAAATTATTTGCAAAGAGAGGGACTAAATATCCATCAATGTGCTAAAAAAATACGTGTGGGCTTTACAGACCGTATTAGAAGCAAAACGAGAGGAATTTGTGGCTGACGCTTTAATACATGCTAAAAGTTTATGTGAAAAGCTTGAAATTTCTTTTGAACCCCCAAGTCGAATCAGGAGGAAGCATATATTTGGCATCAGAAGTAAAGATGTTCAGCTATCGTACGAAGATGACTTGAGGCGAACAATGTTTTCTTCAATAGACAGAGTAACTGCTGAAATTCGAGAAAGATTCCAGCAGTTGCAGAATCTAGCGCAAAAGTAGGCTTTTTTAAGGCCTTAAGTGATATTGAGCATGGATGAACTTAACTTAGATCAAGCTCCTCAAGACATTAATAAAGAAGAATTCCAACTTGAGCGCTTACATCTACAAACTTTCGTAGCTGTAAAAGACCCAGACTGTAGGGTCATTAGGTCCAGCTCTCTCTCTGGGTTTATTAAAATATATTATTGAGTCCAAACTTGAAGATGGCATACCAAACATTGTCATAAAGTTGATAATTTTTTTAACATCTGCCATCAATAATGCCAGTTGCGAGAGAAGCTTCTCTTAAGTTAATCAAAAATTATCTCAGATCGACTATGTCCACGTTACGGCTAACAAAATTAGCTATTCTGGCAATTTAACATGACATACATATTGATACTGACAATTGTATAAAAGATTTTACTATGAAAAAAACACGAAAAGTGCATTTTTAATCAATAAAAAATTAAAAGCTGCTTTATTGTTACTAATTTTCTTGACTAATAATTAAAATAGAGAGGCGACAAATTTCCGGTCGGTCCCAGGTGGCGAAAGCCCACGCTACGCCACTGCCACACACCACACACAAGTCTGCTTCTTCCGTTACCTTTAGCAACTTTTGAAAAGGAGTTATTAAAAAAAAATTTTCGACCCAAAAATAATTCTGCAGGTGTTTTACCCGTTGTCTCGTGTACAGGCGTTCTTATCGCATAAGCAAACTCTTAGAGAAATTGGTCACAATTTTCATGGTTTTCTTCTACATAGCTCGAAATCATGTGTAGAAAGGTACGGTTAAACCTCTCTGTTTGGTTCGACTGCGGTCTATACGCGACCGATTTTACATGTTTTATGTGACATATGTGCTCAAATACCTCGGATATAAATTGGGGACCATTATTGCTAATTATTTGAATATAGGAGCTCCATAATGCGGTACATAATTCTCAAATAGGGCATTTGCAATAGCTTTAGCTGATGCTTTTCTTAAAGGTACTATCTCAAAACAATTCGTAAAATTATCAGTTATTACTAAAATAAATTTATATCGTCCCGGTCTAGAAGCTGGTTAAGGCAGTGCTTCTCAAACTTTCAGTATTGGCGACCCAATTTTCAATCATAATTTTTATCGCGCCCCCCTTTGCAATCATAATGTATAGAATGCAATAATAATGTACTTTAACGCTAAGCCTACAATACGATTTTAATTATAAAGCGTATTCACAAGATAAGTATTAAATTTTGTATATGTACTTACAAGTAATACATATTTTAAGTGCATTACTTTTAAGTAATAGGATAATTATTATGTTATTTTTCCTTTCTCTAATTTTTAAATTGGAACAACAGATTGCAAAAAATGATATCTAAATAAGACTTATTTCCTCCATATCATCCATTAGAAAAATAATCCAATCTACGTTGTTCTGCATAGGATATGAAGAGTAATTGTGTTATTTTCAATATTTAAGGTATCCGACTACTTGCGACAACTTTGTTTTTGAAGAAATGGAGATATGGGGATTTTTTTGTTGTTTTTAGATTTGCTTAGTACATTTTCAGAAAAATATGCTGAAATTAAAAAGAGAAAGAAATTCTTATTACTAAAATGGGAAAAAATGGGTAAAAATTTGCAAAATATAACATAAACGTGGCCCATTCTATACAAAAAGTTTATGAATAACTTTTCAGTTTTTTAATTCTGATGTGTTGCTATGTTATTCATTTTTAAAATGACCTTCAGGATAAGCGATATTTTAATTTTTATAAAAACTAGAGCACTTTATCTTAGTTATTATATGAAATTGCTTAAAAAACAGTGATTATATTAACATAAGGGACTGTAAATTTTGTAATAAAACAGTGATTGATAAATCTGAAAGTTAAAACACTTCTACTTTTATACAGAAAATACACGAAAAATTTCAGTTCATTATTTTCAAAACTTTTTGAGCAATCACTGTCCCTGTTTGAGGATTTTCAAAAAAACTCATTTCTTGTAAAACGCTTTTCAAAGTATGACATCTTGCTTTAAGTAATGACATCTGCTTTTACTAAAACACTTGTCGTTTTTATTCTATTGAACTGAAAGTAAAAAAATTAGTATTTTTATAAAGCTAATAAAATGGCATAAAAAATAAAATCCTAAAAAATTTCTGTCAATTTTCGGCAAAATTCACAGTTTTAGGGTTGTCGGATACCTTAAAGCGAGAAATGTTTTAGCCCGGTAGCAGGTACTTACTCGATAATAACGTTAATGGGTGACTGAGTCACCCCAATGGTTTTTTTATAATTATTTTTATTGTGCATGATAAAAATCGTAATTCCAGTGAATAATTTAAGAGAAAGTATACTTACCTACTTTCAAGGATTTTTCAATTTTTCTTTGATTATTTGAGGAAAAAAAATCCGATGAAACTGAACTAAAGTTCTTCAAATGTGGGTGACATTAATAACGGACACAAACGGTGCTGGTTTCAGCTCATTTCGGGCCCTGGGCGCAGACGATCTATGGACCCTCTTGGTTCTGTCTGATCCGAGGAAGAGCTGTGATCCGGTTAAATCCAGATTATCTGGGTGCCCGCCTCAAGCAGATAAACCTACTCTGTGCCTCACGTGACTGCTCCCGGGTTAGAAGTGTATTCAATATAAAAACATGGATGTTAGTTCTAAAAAGAATTATGTTAAACGCTTTTCATTATGTCTTATACGTTTGAGAATAGTCGAAAATAAATCCTTCAAATGCTCTCTGAGCTTTTCTAAATATCATAACACTCTTTTATATGGAAAAAAGCGCAACAGAAATACATTATTTACAACTTCCCTAAATGAAAATAAACACATAATAGAGGAGAATAAGAGAACCTTCCTTTTCATCCTACAGCTAACGTACAGTATTTCAATAATATTAACAGTGATAAATTTTTTATCATCTTAGAATTTTTTTGATTCTGGGTCTGGTTTTTCTCTGAAAGTGTAGTATTATAGGTTTAAAAAGAAAAACATAATAAAAAATTATCTCACCTCGTGGGATTACAACAAATCAAATGAAATATATTTTTTACTTGGTTCTAGGATCAAAAATAGCTAATAAACGTGTTGAAGCTTTTATTTTTGGTAACGTAATATCGCCAGATGATATAAATAAATTATATCGATGTAAATGTGTGTTTTTTTATTATGTCAGAAAGTGTTTTGTTTTACTTCATTTCAGTAAATTCATTTTTTTTTTAAATTTTTTATTTTCGATAAGCTTGTGCTCTTCCCCCCTCGTGGGGTTATCACGCCCCCCAGGGGGGGTATGCCCCTGAGTTTGAAAAACATTGGATTAAAATCTTGATTTGGTTTAACGAGAACCATTATCATAGACCCCCATTTGCACCTCATGGAACCCCAAATTATTATTTTTTTGCTGGTGTGAACCCCTTGCAGGTCTTCATAGACCCCCTTGGGTCTATATAGACCGCTTTGGAAATCACTGAATTAGATTGTTGGGATAATTCGGCATCTTTTCCTCATTGCCGGGTATGACGACAAAGAGATATTATTTAAATAAAATGAAATATTTGAATTAAGACTTGAGATTTAACAATTAAAAAAATTACTTTAAACTAAAGAGTTGTAAGAAGTTTTTTTCCTAAAATAACCCTACTGCAAAGAAATTTAAGGTCAGGAAAAATTGCCAAATGTTTGTCATTTTACCCCACTTTCTCTTACAATGCGAAAAAATTTTCTAGTGTTAAATGATATGATAAGAGAATTATATTATAAGAAATTAATAATTGTTTTAAGAAATGATATGATGACTATCCTAAGGCTTTAGTTAAAACTGTTACAAAAACTAATTTACTAGACTTATTCATGATATTTAACGTCAAAACATTATCAAAAATTTAATTTATAATAGTAAGTAATAAGTAAACAGTGAGAAGTCACTAAGATCACGAGTAACATAATGTGACCTGTAGTATATAGACTAATATATCTATTCAAATGTATATTATCATCATTTAACAATGGACCAAAATCACGATGTCAGTTACGAATAGAATTTTATCTTGCTCAAGACGATTTGTTTTTTCAAATCCCTTTGGAGTCTACTCTTCTTCAGCTACTAGATTACTGCTTTGCCATCTGTTGATATTAATCGAAATTTTGCTCTATTTGAATTAACTTCAATCTAGAGTCACACAATTCTATCAGCAATAGATCTTGTAATTTTGAACCATAATCGGAAGATGAGAAAAGTATCTGAGCTGGTATTTGAGTTTCCTAACTTCCAATCCCCATTTTTTGAGATTTTCGAAGCACGTTTTGATTAAACATACAGTTTTTTTAGTTATTCTTTATACTACACTTTAATATCGAGTTAGGACCAGGCTTCAAACCGGAACTGAACCAAAAACCGGAAAAACCATTATTTTGGTCAGAACGAAAACCGGAACTGAACCGAAAAAAATATCGGTTTATTTCGGTTCGATACATCTTCATTCATTTTGTTACTGTAACCAGTTAATCAATATTTCCTAATTTAAGGTAAACCATATAATTATCATCATCACAAGCACATTACTTCTCAATTTCCTGTTTTGGTTATCACTACTACTTTTCTGTTTCAGCTTCGCAGGAAATTACTTGTAGAAGCAGATTTAATTCAGATGAACGAACTAGAAGTAATCTCAGTGAAACTACGTTAGAAGTTAAACAAATAATTAGGGACAATTCTCATATGTTAAATAAATAAATAAAAATATTTTTTTACATAATTACGAGTATTGCAAGGCCAAGTGCACGATGTGAGCGTCAAGCGACGAGGGTACATATTATCGATATAATCATTAACCTAGTTGTCAAATGCGATTTTGATAACGGACAACAATACCAATGCTCGATGTTCTCTGCTCACTGCTCATATCATACATGCTATTTAATTGTATCAATTCGCATTGTGTTCCAATTAAAAAGGGAATAAAATGTTCTAAATTTGGAGAAAATTACATTTTTTTTTTTTTTTTGCTTATGAGTACTCTTTTTAGAACAAATAAGAATGTGCATGAAATAAAATTATTCATTCAGAACATAACCAAAAACCTAAAACCCTTATTTTTTGTGGAACTAAAACCGGAACTGAACCGATATATATATATATATATTAGTTGTTGTTGTTGTTGTCGTGTATGACAAAGTGCAAAGGTGTATATAACAAAATAAAGATATAGAAATGAGTCAAATATTGCCAAAGTCAAATATTGGCAACATCCATGGCACGATTCAAGTATAGGATATCCATGCTGTAGTCATTGTCTATTTTAAAAAGGGCACCAACAATGGAAGGACAGTTAAAAAGATGTTTGGGATCCAGTTGTTTGCCTGGGCAGTGCCTGCATTCCACATATGATCTGGATCCATCAGGCAGAACCTTCATGCCCTTAAAATGTTTTGTCCTTAGTCTGGTTATTGTTGTTGTAATTTCTCGGCTATAATTTAATTCTGGCAGCGAGAACTTTTTTCGTAGGTTTGAGCAGAGCTTTTGTTTTGCGACTGCGTTGGCATCAAAGATATATTTTTAGTTAAACCAGAACAGTAGTACACACATACAGCTCGAAGCAGAGGCGGATTAAGCGGCTGGCGGATCTAGTGGCCGCCAGGGGTTCCGAGCTTAATGGACTCCTGTTATAAATTCAATGAGCAAAAAAAAAAAAAGATCTTATATCAATGTTGCAATTTCGATCATTACCACGGATTCGAGTCGTGGAACAGCGCTTAGACTTCTTTCTTCCGTATATCTGTATTGCTGAAATTAGTACAAAAATTTGCATGCGTTTTTTGCACAAATTTTGTATCGAACGAATGAATATCATTCAAGTCAAACAAGTTTGTTTTCAGTTCACAGTCGATATTAGTTACTATCGGATACATCTTATTTTACTAATGAAGTTATGTGATAAATGATGTGCGAATTCGAAGCAAACTATTTCGAGCTGGTTGAATTTAGGCCTTAATATCAAGTTTTGTAATTAAATACTTCTATGAAGTCTTAATTTTTCTGGCAATTTTTAACTTTATTCATTTTAATTTTGATTAACTTGTTCTTCATAGTATGTCAGTTAGTCTGTAAAGTTAAATTTTCAGGTAATATGCGTTTTTGTATATTTTTTATTGTTTTGATTTCATATGATCCACTTTCACTATTTGGTTCTACGTGTTTGATTTTTAAGGGGAAAAAGACGTGTGTTGTTTCCGGTTTGATCAAGTTTTTCTTTTAGTTTGTCTACATTTAAAGTTTAGCTAATTTAGAGGAATGGAAGTATGAATGTAATTAATATATAAATTTAGTTGAAAAACTTTTATATTTCTTTTTTGTTGTATTTGTTGTTCTTTTTTGATGTTGTGGTGTTTGTCAAAAAGGTTTGGGTTGTCTTGAAATTTCAGATTATTTTGAAATTTTTTTATTGTTCTGTTCAATTTCAAAGTATTAAGATTTTTTTTAAAAAAATATATTTGATATTTTTCAGAAAAAAACATTTAATGAGATAATCTAATATATAAAATTCTCCTGTCACAGTGTTTGTAACCAAACTCCTCCGAAACGGCTGGACCGATTCTTGGGAAATTTTGTGCGTATATTCAGTAGGTCTGAGAATAGAACGTAAACTATTTTTCATTCCGATGTTACAATTAGTTGAAAAGATATTAATTAAAAACCTTAAAACACGTAATTGTTTTACTCCTGTGTGTTGCTTATTTCGCCGTTTATTCCGCTTGGCGTCGAAAATCGGTTTCGCGCCAGATGTGTGACTTTTCTCTGTTCTACCGTCCAAATCACCCTGCTCATGGGTTACAATAGCAAAATAGGTGTCTATAGCAAATCAAAAATCACCAAATTTGGTGAATGAAAAGTTTTTTTTTTTCCATTTTTTGTACATATCTTTAATTTAAAAATTTATATATTGCATCGGTAAAACAAAAATATCAAAAATATTTGCGAAAACCTTAATCTTTTTTACTTCGTTATCACTATTTCAAATAAGTGATACGAGATAAATGAAACGGCTAGACCGATTCTTTTGAAATTTTGTGCGTAATTCAGTAGGAAACAGTTGTTGCCTGGAAACTTGAAGTCATACAGTTCTATCGATGCAGTTTGCGATACCAACGAAGCTGTAAATTATACAGCAGAGTTTTTTGAGCTCATTGGATTTGCCAGGCATACCACCGCACCATTTACAACTGAAGGTTGGATCTCCAGTTATTTTGCTTCGTAATTTGAACCCACCACGGCTGTACAATGGCACGCGATTAGTGATGAAAAAATTGATTGAAAACGTTGTCGAAGCTAGCATTTTGAATGGTAAGTTACGGGAATAAGGTGTATTACTATACCACGATTCCCTATTATTCCCACAGATGTGCCAATTGAATTCAAACGGATTCAATTTCCAATTAGATTGGCATTCGCAATGACAATCAGTAAGTCTCAAGGCCAAACGAAGTTTGTTTATGGCTTAGATTTGGGCATACGGTGTTTATACGTGGGATGTGCTCGCATGGGTAAACCATCTAGTTTGTTTGTGTAGGCTAAAGATAGACTCACTAAAAATGTCGCACACTTCATTGCACTAAGAGACTGATAATGTTTTTTTAATTGTCATAATTTGTTTTAGAGATGTAATTTGAAATTTATTAGTTAAAATAATAAAAGTACAAATAATTCAAAAAATGAATGTTTGGTGTTTTGTTACTTTTATAGGCCGTCATCGTTCACAGCTTTCCATTCGTCTTTCAGACACATACCACATCCCCACACACTTAAAATGAGTTAGTTTTTTTTATTTGACTACCAAAGTATTCACTAAAAATAATTTATGTGGCAAAACAACGTTTGCCGGGTCAGCTAGTAATAGTCTAAAATGTTAAAAAAACATTCATTTTCGTTTCATGTTTTATTAACTTATATTAAGAAACTTTAAAAGGAAACTATACGAATTAAGGGCTCTGTGATTGCTTCTAGTTTTTAAAAGAACTCTTAAACCTAACAATTTCGAAAGCTTATTTGGTTAAAACATTTTAAGGATTTTGGTTATAAATAAGCCGGGAGCTAAACCACATTTTCGTATTATACAGTAGAACGCGTCGTTTATCCGAATCAATTGGGACTGAACATTGTTCGGATGCGCGATTGTTTGGGTAACTGAAAACCGAATGCGATCCATGCAGTATATGAAACCGGACACTATACGAATATTGAAAATCATCACATGCGTGCTTGAATATAAAGCAAAATAGGTGCAAAATATCACAATTTTACCTTTATTGTAGAAAATAATCACTTATTTTTCGCTGTACCATTCTACACCTTCGTTTTTTCGCTGCAAGGTCTCTGATACTCTTGAGCAGCAATAGTTGAGTAGGACAGCACTCTGATTGTTGTTCGTACCACTCCCCATAGCTGTCTATAACGCAGCAAACGCGCCAGCATTTGATGGACTCTTGCTACTTTCGTTGTGTGTGTGTATGTGTGTTGTCCTCATCTTCATCCATTTCATCGTCGACAGAGTCAAATTCTTCTCACACGGAAGTCACAATCTCGTCATCATTTAGCATTTGAAATCCACAGTCTTCTGCATCGCATGCCATCCAGGTTTCTACATCAACAAAACTCAACAAAAGAGCACATATACACCCCCTCACTTGGAAACAAACTAACCTAATATTTTCCACGCAGATGTCACACCAAATCACACACAACTGAAATTCCCCAAATATCCCTCACCTTGGGTTTTCCCGTCACTTTTGGCCTCACGCGAAACAACTGTTGAGCATTGCACTGTTCGAAACTTTGGTTCGGATATTTGACACACCGGATAATAAACGTTCGGATAAACAACGTTCTACTGTAAATGAAATTATGAGTTCCTTAAAGATTACGATATTTAATTTTTTTTTTTTTTTTAAATCAGAAATTTCACAATTCAGTCAGAAAATTTGTAGAAGATTAAAGTGTAATTTCATGAGGGTTTGAAAAAGAAATAAAAAAAAACATGAAGATTATATTATTTTAGCAAACCATTGCAATCAGTTGAATGTGAATTTTTAAAAGGGTATAGTCAATTAAATCTCCAGAAAATTCTAAAATTTCAAAATGAATTTGGAAAAGTGGAACAAGAAGCAATTGATTTATCAGGGCTTTCGTTTGAAGAGAAAGCTGGACAAGCTCGCAGGCAGCAAAAGAAAAAATTATTTTCAGTGAAAGTAAAGAAGTCGATCATGAATTTGATAGACGGGAGTGGCCACGGTAGCCAAGCGGTCTAGGCATCGGATAGTGGCTAGCGTGTCATGAGTTCGATCCCAGTACCACTGAAGACCCGCCGTATAGGGGAGCGATGCACGTAAAATCTGTCGAGAGCTCAAACGTCCTCCCTTTGGTGTGGTAGTTAGGAGAGGGGGGTGCCAGTTCAGGTGTCGTCCGCGTCACTTGATCATGGTTCAAAATTACGTGGACCGTCCCCAAAAGCCCTCGAGTAGCTGAACAGTGGGACGTTAATATTCGCTCACTCACTCGATAGACGAGAAAATTTCATAGAGAATTCATATTATATCATATGTTTAGGTCAAGAACAGAACTATCCTGAAGAACTGAGATATACGAAGTTGTAGAACTCTTTTCTGTATTTTTTTTACGAGATATTATTACCTGAAACTATGAAGAATGCTATACAGAAATTAAAGGATATTCACAAAGGCGATATTTAATCTTTTAGTTTTGACAATTAACTCCATCAATTTATACTATTTTTAAAATAAAGAAAAATACTAGAAAACCCCCACTAGAAATTTATCGAGTTGTTAAGTGAGTGAGTAAATATTGACGAAGCTTTTTACTTATAGAACAAGATGTTTTGGGCTAAATAAACTGCATGTCACTAAAATTACAACACCATGAAGAAAAGTAAATACAAAAAATATGCTTATTGTACTTAAGCAGTATGGCATAATGATAAAATGATTAAATATACTAGCAGTTTGGGAGTTTACAGGGGTGCAAAATAAGTAAAAACAGCTGCCACCCCTGGCAGGTAAAACGGTCCTTACCCGGTTAGCCATGGAGACGGACTGGGCTTAGATGACAGAAACATGCAATTCATTTCATGCTATTTCAAGTCTGTGCCACACATCATCAACCGTATTAACTGGAGAGGAGTGGCGGGCCAGTCTCTCAACAACCCATAAACAGATGTTCAGATATAGAAACCATGCAGGCTAAGCTAACAATCGAATACTACCCTTTGTATCGAGGAAGGTCAAAACATGGCGTGCAAACATGGGATCTTGCATTGTTGAAAGATGGCGTTTGGCAAGCCTCGACGATCTGGAACAACCACTTTACGTATGACGTAAGTAATGTACCAATTTGCGTTCAAATTACCGTCGATCTGAACTAGAGATAAGCATGTCGTCCACACAATGGCTGTCCAAGCCATTACACTAGCTATAGGGTTTCTATGCCGATATCAAATGCAAACAGGCGAAAAGTGGTTTCCTCGGAGCCTCCAGAAACTTACACGGCCATCAGAATACTGCACACAGAGCAGAGACTCGTCTGAAAGACGACATTGTGCCACTCCTGTATCCAACTTTGTTGTTCTGCTCACCAGAGTCGCCGTCTGTTGCTATGCTACATTGCCAAGGGAAGCCACAGTAATGGTCGCTGTGCGGACAATATATGTTGCTGCAAACGTCGCCGCACTATACGAGCGGATACTGGGCGTGCTGCAAACATGCCCATTTCCAGACCAATGGTTCGTGATATGGCTCTATGGTTTTGCTGGGCCAACCTCACAATGTATCTGTTCCCTCGGGCGTAAGTCATGAGAAAACGTGGTGATCCAGCGTGTTGTTCATTGTGACCCTAAACAATCCATTGATTCCAAATTCGCATGAAAGTGGTTGGATTTCGACCAGTGCGAAGGGCGATTTCACGGAAAGATAATTCACACTCTCGATAGGCATTTATCCTGCCTCTATCAACTTCTGACACTTACTGGTAAGTATTTCTTCTTAATATTATTCAAGGCAAAACAAGATATTCTGAGCAAACTCCATTACTCCGACCCTACAAAACGCTTTCCGAATGAGAAATCCATTACACCATGTAATGCTTCATATGTTGTTTTTCTTTCCTGCGTAGCCTAAATCTGTTGAAAAACTAATTATTTGCATATTCCAACTCTTTTTCATGGGATTTTGACGTTAGTCAGATCCTTTCTTTTTGATTTTGCAATTTCAATGCCCCCAGCAGTGTAGATACAGCAAACATAATTGATGAATTTGCCCAAAAGAAACCTAGACAAAGTTATATAATAAAATTGAAAGCTCTTCAGTAAGATTTTTCATTTTTTCAAGTACAGTTAATATTTTTCTTGAGCCGTTGAGATTTATTATATACATTTTTGATTTTTAGAATTTAAGGTTAGCGAATTTTTTCACTATTTTACTTTTTCGACTCTTGAGTCCATGGGCCTCAAATCTTTCACCGCCAGGGGCCTTTAACTAGCTTAATCCGCCTCTGGCTCGAAGTTCTGGTTAAGGCTTCTGTTGACACGCCAACACGAAATTCCGAGCGTAATGTTAATCCTATGGAGTTTCTTATATTTCTATTTACGTCTAAGGTATTGCTTTTAATTGAATGGAATAAAATGCATCCAAAGATCGAAAAAAAAATTAATATTTCTCTCGCTTTCAATTAAAAAAAAATTTAAGTATTTTTAAATATTTATTAAAAATTTGAAAATATATACATCTAGTGCGTTAAAACGACCATAAAAATATTTTCAATCATCGGATAAAAAAAAGTAAAACGAGGGAAATCTTTATTTTTTTATGCTCTTTCAAACGCATATACTTTAAAATTTTTAAACTTATTAATTTGCGAGTAATTAAAAAAGTCAGCATTGCATATTTTGAAAGAGGGGAAAGTAAACTTGTAACTCCGCCCTTCTTGCAGAAGGATACATGAAATTTTTTCCCTACGTTCCATTGGTGGAAGGTGGTAATTTATGACTCTTCGGTGGATTGTGTGACAGAGATGTTTTCCCCCCACCAAATGGGTCTTGTTTTCTAAGAATCTATAGCACATTCAAGAAAATATTTACAATTCCGTCATTCTTAGGAAAGTTTGAGTCTGTGATTGAAAATAACTACAAATACGTTTTGTACAAAAGATATCCTCTGTTTTTAATTCCTCCTTTTTCATACATACAAAACTGCAATACTTAGCAGCCACTCCCGATGGTTTAGTTGATGATGGAATTGTGGAGGTGAAATGTCCCACTTCTTGCCAAGACATAACTCCTGATAAAGCAATAAGCTTAGAAAAATTTCTTTTCTGGAAAATTGATAGATTCGGCTATACAAATAAATAAAAATTACGATTACTTTTACCAAGTAGAGGGGCAATTGCAAGTAACAGGGGAAAAAATATTGCATTTATGTAATGTGGACAAAAAAAGGTTTCAAAATAGAAAAAAATATTCAGGGACAATGATTTTTGGCATGATAAAATGTTAAAAAAGTTGGAACCTATTTATTTCAAATGCGTATTGTCAGAACTTACTGATCCAAGATATCCCAGATCGATGCCGATACGCAACCCGACTTCGATTCTGGAAGCACATAAAATTAAAAAAAAAAAGCAAAAACCTTGTAAATAAATCTTTTTGCTGGATTATATAAATTGACGCAATGAACTATTATTGCTAATTAGGTATTGTAAATATATATGTAAATACTTTGCATCATGAATATATATAATGAAATCATAAAAAAAGATTATTTTTTTTGTTTTATCAGTTTTTTATTGTTTTGTATTAGTTATATTTTCACATATAAAGTTTCATATCTTCAATAAATGCAAGATTAAAAATAAACTACTGTTGAAAAATTGATTTTTTTAAAATTATATGATGTGTTGGTACCCTTAAAATTTTAAAAATTTAGCCAAGCTATTAAAAACTACCATATGAATTTTTAATATTGTAATATAAGTGTATACCTAATCAATCTTTAAAATAGTTTTTTACATAAGCACTTTTGTTACATAGTGTGGAGTAACACGTGGAACAGGGTCCTCACCCCTCACTCTGAAAACTGTGTTTTAAATATAATATTTAACGCACAGGCAAATGGTTCCACAATTTTAAACTTCAAGCCCAATGCCATTAAAGACCCGCCGTGTAGGGGAGCGATGTACGTTAAATCTGTCGAGAGCTCAAACGTCCTTTCGTTGGTGTGGTGTGGTAGTTAGGAGATGGGGTGCCAGCTCAGATGTCATCCTCGTCACTTGACCATGGTTCAAAATTACGAGGTCCGTTGCCACAAGCCCTCTTGTAGCTGAACAGTGTGACGTTAGTATTCACTCACTCACTCCACAATTTTAATGTTTGTCATCTCAGGAATTATAGAAGAGATTTCCCCCCCAAAAGCCCGGGAAATTCTGATTGGAATGGGGTTGTACGAAAACACTTTTTAGTTCTAGGGGTTCTACGAAAACACCTTTTAGTTCAAAGGGTTCCATGAGTTGAAAAACTATCTATCACAGTTACTAAATGTAAAGCATGGGTAGGTGGCACTTGGATCACAAATTAATATTATTAATGAGTAATTTATATTAAAAAATTAGATTAGAAGTTCTTAATAATAAATGTAATACTATTTTAAGTGCCTTTACATAAGTACCTATAACAGGGGTGGCGAACTTTTATGGAAAAACGTGCCATGTTTTCTTAAGAAATATTTAATGAGATATAGACGTGTCGTCAAATAATTTTGCTTTGTGATTATTGGGAAAATAATAAAACTAAATAATGACAACTCAAAACTCTTTATTTATTATGAAAAAATGCATTTTGTACACAATCACACTGTATAGTAGTAAATGTTTTAGTTATATGTGTAATTCAAATTATATAAAGTAACATTTGTCTGATTTCTGTTGTTGCAGATTAGATGACAAATAACATATTGTAACATTGTAAGATGTTACTTTTAGCAGAATTCATGCTGAATTGGAGTCATCTGCCAAACGGTTTCTAAGCGAGTCTTTAATGTTATTCATTTCTGAAAATAATAACTCTCAGGCATAGGTAGATGAAATTATGGTTAAAATAGCAGGAACCAGCTTCTTCTCAAATAGTTATTCCATGTTTCTCCAAAATTTCGTTACTAACATTTTTACTTATACTGTTTGTTAATCTTTCTGTTTCAATCAATTTCAACTTTTCCTTTGTTTCAATAAATTTTTGAATCCATATTGAACTAGACTGGAAACCAATCAGTTGTATTTCAATTTCTTCAATTTCCAACCAATCGAATTGGGACAAATTCAGTTTATCAAATAAAATCACATCAAGTTATAAAATAAACTTGAGCGTTTTCGATAATTCTTTCAACTGAGAAAATCTCACTGAAAATTCCTTGATTGAAGAATCAATCACTACCCCGCGACCAAATAGCTCTTGTTTGTTTGTAATACTTCTTAGTGAACTTTGTTATTTTGAACTAAAATGCAAACCGTTTTGATCGATGGCGTGCCCAAAATATTGTGTTGCATGCCATCAATAGCACGCATACCATTGGTTCGCCATCCCTGACCTATAACATGTTGATATAATTTAAATATTATTTTGAGATATATTCTTCTAAGATGTGTGGGGAATGGGGTTCGACGAAAACACTTCCTAGTTCTAAGGGATCCGCAACAAACGACTTCAAGTTCAAAGGGTTCCATGAATTGAAAAAAGTTTGAAGACCACTGCTCTAGAGCAATATAATATGTTATTTGCGACAGACTTCGTAATTCTAAGCCAAGGGTGGCCAACCCACGAACCGCCTTGAATAATTTTGCGGCCCTTGAGATTCATTGCAAAATACAATTATTTTGTGCAATATTTTTGTTTTTAATGTAGTGTTTTGTAACAAATATATTCCATAACTGTTTCTATTTTATCACGTTGCTTTTGTTTCAGTACATTCTTAGAAGTGAGCAGTATTACATCGCAGCATCACGAACGATTCCTGTAACTCCATCGCGCAGCCTATTACTAGAATTAGACATATTTGATCATTGCAATATTATTACTAAATTATCTATGCTTGCATAGATGAAAAATAATGAAATCATTAATAATTCATTCCATTTTAAATTTTCACTCCAATAAATGTTCGTAATGTATCTAAATGTAATATGAAGATATATAATTTTTATTTGCAGCCCGCAGAATTATAACGTTTTTTCGAAGTGGCCTGCAAGTTCATTTGAGTTGGTTATCCCTGTTCTAAGCCAAGATCGGATAGCGAGAATGACACTTGAATTTATAGTTTCTTTGTGTACTTCATGACCTTTTTTGAACTTGGGAATCTCGCGTCTTTAGCCATTATGGTATCTAATTCTCCGCGGTTTTAAATGCTGATTTGTAACTGCCGCTTACGTCATTACTTGGGGTAACCAAAAGTAATTAATAAAATCTCGGGGTAAATTAATATATTTAATGACATAAGATAGCACAGTTACAAAGAACAGACACTTAGACAATTACAAGACAAACATTTAAAGAAAATAAGTAAAAATAAGTAAAGTTTACAAAGTCCAGGATTGGACAACGAAATAGGAAACGCACGCTTGTCCAGATCCAAACTCTCTCTGACGATACTACAGTGCTTCGTACAGTCACACTTCCGGTCCAAGACAATACTGTAATGGCGGCACCTACATTTCGGTCTTGGAACTATACCGTGCGTTACAGACTCCCCCTCTGGTTCCGTTGACGTCTCGGCTCGGAAACAGTAGGTACTCTTTTTTTTCGGGGGGGGGGCGTCCTCTTTTCCTTAGAGGAGCTTCTTCTAAGACCAGGGTGGTCCATACACTTTTCCTGTGACAGGAATCTTTGATTGCCAGGGTGGCACTTCTTCCGAGACCAGGGTGGTCTATAAACTTTTCCTATAACAGGATTTTTTTATTGCCGGGTGGCACTTCATACGAGACCAGGGTGGTCTATATACTTTTCCTACGATAGGGGAATTTTTTGATTGCCAGGGCGGCACTTCTTCTGAAACCAGGGTGGTCTATACACTTTTCTATAACAGGAGTCTTTGATTGCCGGGGCGGCACTTCTTTCATGACCAGGGTGGTCTATACTTTTTCTATGGGAGTCGTTGCTATTGGATGGGGGCCCTCCCCCTGGTTGGAAACATGATTCAAGTTTTTCCGCATTGAATCAATTACAAATTTAAACTTTGATTTTTAAATTTTATATATAAACAGAGCAAAATTAAATTTGACAAAATATTACTAACAGAATAGTACAGTATTATGCCACAAAAAAATAATATCTTACTTTCTTACAATATACAATTCAAAAAATTTCATGAATCACAAAAAGGAAAAATAAAAATATTTTTGTTTTTATCATTAAAAAAACATAATCAAAGTAAAAAACTTTTTCAAAGTTTTAGCCCCCCAAAAAATACATATATCATAAAAATGATCAGAAAACACTTTGGAAATATTATAGTTAAACAATACTGATGTATCTGAAAATTTTTTTACATATAAAAAATACTCTATACTATAATGCACACTTGATCTCTAATTTCAAATGTGATAATTAATTTACAAATCAATATTAATGAGATTAAAATAAAACAAATTCTTCAATATCAGCTATCTTCTAATTTAGTACATCAAAACCAAAATAATAATATTTATATAATATTCATTATTAATCAAAAGGAGTTTCAGCAGTTAACATGAAATGGATTTATAAAACAATTCCAATACGTTTAAATAGAAATACCATTCATAATTTAATTCATTCACTCTGAAGTTATCAATAGTACAAACTTGTTTACACTTTGTAGGAGTACTTGAAAATATTTTCCAAAAATTTTAAATAAAAACAGAAATGTAAATACTTTATCAATAACATACAAGGTTTCAAATGTTATATAGTAATACTTCGTAATCAATCATATACTTTCAAAAGAATTATTTTTATGTTAGGCATAAAAGAAAAAAAAATTATTATAAGAATTGCAATAATTTCTTGATAACAAAACCATATACGTGTTATTAGCATAAAATTCTTAATTAGGAAGAAAATATGCACTCATAAATAATTAACCTTCAATTAGCTTTAATCAGATCAACCGATAGAATGAAAATTTCGTTTTCAAAAGATTAGGAAAACTGACAAATGAATATCAACTTTAAATTCAATTATGTTGTTTTCCTGTAACACACAATATATACTACGAATAATAATAATAATCTTATACACACACACAAATAACAGAGCATGATTATTTAGAATAAACAACACTTATCTGTTAACAGGTTTTCTGGATGAAAATATTCATTCGCAGGGTGCGAATCCTCTTATTATCGGGATGACAAACACTTCCACCCCTAAGACTGTGGGGGGGGGGGAAGCGAGAGAGAGCTGGGGTCAGGCCGACGTTTGGGCACCAATTGTAACTGCCACTTACGTCATTACTTGGGGTAACCAAAAGTAATTAATAGAATCTCGGGGTAAATTAATATATTTAATGACATAAGATAGCACAGTTACAAGGAACAGACACTTAGACAATTACAAGACAAACATTTAAAGAAAATAAGTAAAAATAAGTAAAGTTTACAAAGTCCAGGATTGGACAACGAAATAGGAAACGCACGCTTGTCCAGATCCAAACTCTCTCTGACGATACTACAGTGCTTCGTACAGTCACACTTCCGGTCCAAGACAATACTGTAATGGCGGCACCTACATTTCGGTCTTGGAACTATACCGTGCGTTACAGATTTAAATTATTTTTATTGTTATTTATAAAATATATTGCTGATTTCTGTTTGTGATATTAAAGATATCACATTAGTATGATAAATAAGAAAAATATTTAATATGATTGGGGAGAAAAGTTAATTGAAATTGAAATCTCGAATACAATAGCTTTAAAATGGAAATTATTGCAAATATAGCTTCAATTACCACAGTTACATTCGATTTTTTTAACTGAATTTATATTAGCAATTACAACACCAAAACTGTTCTTCCAGAAAATTGTGTGGGCCCCAAAACCAATACTCAGAGTATACCCAATATACTTTATCAGTGGCGTAGCTAGGTATCCAAAGGCCTTGGTGCAAAAAAAAAAAAGAGAGAGAGAGAATCTTGGTTGAGTTTTATCAAGTAAAAAAAGTAAAAATATGTTAGTATTTTTCATATGCAAAAAGCTACTTTAACGTCAGCCTTGTGTCAAGCTCTGCAGAACATGGGAAAGCAAACTGCATACTAATTACATGTAAGCGTACCAGTTTCCTTTTGTGAAATTTAGTGATTACCCAGGTTCGATCTGACACGTGATAGACAGGAAATGACAAAAAAAAATATGCATAAACATGAAAATATAATACAATATTATTATAATTATTTAAAATAAAACACACGAAAAAACAGAGGAGGGGGGGGGGACAAAATTGCATCAGTCTGTTGCAGATACCAGACTGCGAAACATAGAAACAGGAAAATAGCTTATTATGAATCATATTGTTATAAAAAATGAAATGACCAAGAAGAAATATCTTCCTGTGTAGGTTTTTTTAGATGTATGGTAAGATTTTTCATGGAACTTGATGTTTATTTTCAAGTAACAATTAGAAAAATGAAAAAATTGCAAAATAACATAAAACTTTTTAATAAGTAAAATTCGCAACACTATACACAAACAAAAGAAAGAATTTACGAGAATTCCTTACAAGTTGGAAATTACTTTCAACAGATTTGCCATGATTATAGCTGAGTAACAATCTTTTATATTTATACCTCAATTATGGGAGAAATTATCGCAAGTTCAGCTTGCTTGGTGGTCAAGGCGCGAGGGCTCCCTGAGCATAAGGACCCCGATGCACGGCCCCACCTAGCCCATTGGTAGTTACGCCACTGTACTTTATTATATTTATATAAGATTTTTCTTTACACGTCTTAAAACTTTTTAAATAAAATTATTGAACTGAATCACAGAAATAAAGAACTGTTCTGAAATATTTCAGAAAAGAGAATAATTTAAATCACATTACATATTCATTCCATTATTCTCATAAATTTCTTTTGTCATTTAACTGTTTAAAAAAGGATTTTGATGTAATTTAATATTGAGAAATATCACAGAAAATTGTTTTGAATGTATAGAAATATATATATAAATATATATATATATATATATATATATATATATATATATTATATATATATATATATATATATATATAAAGATTTCTGCCTTAACTAATATTTTTATAAAACTAATTACTGTACAAAATTCAGAATATTCCTTATTTCGTACTCATTGAAGATATTTAATTGTCATTGTAGATCTAACAAATGAAATGATTGGATTAAAAAATGAAAAGGCATAAACTGATGTTCCTCAGACAGAAACGAAACAGTGAAAAAAAGCAGTTTCTTTGTATAACTAGAATGTCTTGCAGTTTTCATATACGTGAACGATGGGGTGGGCAGTAAAAAAAGGGATCAGTTGTCATATAAATAGTCTTACAGCTGTTGGTTGTAAACTGGACCCTCCAAGAACAAAAATAGAAGGGGTTTTCCTGTTTTGAGCTCCGATTCCACTTGGGAACAAATAGAATTCCTCTCTCAACTGTTGTAGAAGAGGCTCGTATGATTCTGTGATGTCATTTTCTTTAATCATGACAACTGTCAGAACATAATCATCAGAAAATGGAATAAAGTAAACCGAAATTTGGAAAAATAATAGCATGAAAAAAATGTTTACTTCAAAGTCGGGAAAATATAGAAAATTAAGAAAAAAAGGCATATAATTTATCTTTTATGAAGGAACTATTTACCTTCGATCATTAAGACCAGTACTTCATGAATAATTAGCCTTTCCTTTAGAAATGCCCATTCCCCCCTCCCAAAAGAGGGTGCTTTCATCGTTTTAGAGTTGGGCTTTCTGTCTATGAGACCCTTAACCCCTTGCCTCTCGCTCCCGCCAAATTCACGGAGTGAAATTTCCCTCTCTATTCCTCGTGCCCGTGATATTTCTGGGCTGGAGTGTTGAAAAGTAACTTGCCATAGAAACTTGAAACAATCTATTTCTCAAGCCCGGAATATTGTTTTTTTTTCCTTAATCTATACACCAGATGGCAGCATCAGATTATTTTTAACGTGTTTACGATAATAATAATTATTTTTTTTAACTAAATGTCAGCACAACAAATATATATATTAGCGATACAGTTTTTTAATCTTAGGTCAAGTACTCTCAGTTGCGCTCTTCGTAAAAACACGTGAGTAAAAATTTTAAAGAAAAAAAACTGATAAAAAAATAAATATTTTTAACATTGTAAACATTATACAGTTAGACAGGAAGTAAATTGGATTGTACTTTTAGTACTTTTTTGTCACTGACTACAATAAAAATATCATAGAAGTAGACATTGTAGACCAATATATTGCAGATTACTGAATTGCTCGAAAACGAGGTAAGAAGTACTATAAGAAAATATAACTATTTTGAACTAGTACCTTATTTATAAAAAACAAGGAGGCAAAAAATCACATTTGATGTTCGTTTATCTTTAGTAGATGAACTTATTGAAAAGTATTCTATATTAAAAACCACTGCAAAAAGAGGACGGGGAATTTGGAGAATAACCCCAACCGTTTGAATAAAAGACATTTTATTAGGCAGATACCTCCAACTGATAAGAAGTGGAAAACATCAAGAGAATGCAAAGTTTGTTGTTCCAAAATAGATGAAAACAATAAGAGATGCAGAAAGGAAACTCGGTACTACTATTGGAACATGAGTAGGGTAATGAGTTTGGGATAGTCCAGTGAGTACCCAAAGATGCTTTTGTAGTTTTTTATTCAGCTCAGCTGACTACGCACAACAGAAGACAACAAAGAAAGTGAATATATGGTTACAGTGAAAAACAGAGACGCGCCCATTCGCAGCGCCATCTACCGTGTAATGGGGGAGATACAACATCCTCCGCCCACAAAAGTTACAGTTTAACTTAAACATAAATTCAGATTTCTAGAAAATTAAACATGCTTTAGAAAGTAATGTACAAATTGATCTAGAAAAACTTAACACTAAAAATTGAAATTAAAATACAAAAATTAAATGTTCATTAATTCTGAAACAAAATTAAAGCATTTGTTTTAAAAAGTAATGCACACATTAATCTAGAAAACTTAACACAAATTGAAATTAAAATACACAAATTAATGTTCAACAGAAAATGTTCAAACTTAGAGTTCAAGTCGTAGACTTAATAATTCTATCTCTTCTGGTGGTTATTAGTTCTCTCATAATTTCAGCAATTTTACCTGAAGTTTCCAAGCAGCACAAACGTTGAATCGGTCGTATCAGTTCACCACTCTGAGTTTTCAATCTTGCAACGCGGGAAACACCGTCACGCCCTTTATAAATTTCGATAATTTTAGCTAAAGGCCAATCTACACGTTTCTTATTATCCAAACTGATTAATACAATGTCTCCAACAGAAAGTGGAGTTTGTACCTTATTGCTAGTTTGTTTTAAGATTGAGATATATTCCTTTTGGAATCGAGTTTTTAGTTTATGTTTTATGGCGTGAAGATGTTTCGCACGTTTGCGAAGATTTTGCATATCATTCGGGTCCAAGTCTTGAACACAGAATTCAGTTTTGTCCTGCAAAAATAGAGATGGAGTAATAGGTATCAAATCAGAGGGGTCCTCTGAGAGGTAAGTGAGGGGTCTGCTGTTTAGAAGCGCCTCGCACTAACATACGATGGTGTGAAGTTCATCATATTGAAGAGAAGCTTTTCCTAAATTGCGTCTCAGCAATTCTTTTAGCATTCGGACCACCCTTTCCCACCAACCACCCCACCAAGCGGCGGTCGGAGGGTTAAAGTGCCAGGAGATCTTCTTCAAATCAGAGTGAGAAATAATGGCACTCCAATCGATGTTTTGGAGTTCGTTGTTGAGTCCAACGAAATTTGTACCATTGTCTGAGTAAATTGTTTTTACTCGACCTCGACGTGAAATGAATCTTCTCAATTCAAGAAGAAAACTTTGTGTTGTGATGTCCGAGACAAGTTCAAAATGGGTGGCACGGTAAACCGCACAAGTGAAAATTGCGATCCACACTTTGTCACGATTTCGCAGGAGCAGAGGACTAGCTAGGTCCACACCGGTCGTCTCAAACACAGCTGACATTCTTACACGCTCTTCAGGAAGACAGAAGTGGACAGTTTTGACATAAATCTTTGACAAATTACACATTTAGACAAGACTGATCGGACAGTTTTCCTCGATCTCAATATCCAATACTTTTCTCGTAGGACAATAACAAGTGCTTGGATACCTGCATGGTTATGAATTCGATGAGTATCTTCAATGAGCCTTAAAACAAGTTCATGTTTGTCAGGTAATAAAATATATAGGTCGTCTAAAGTAATCTCCAGTATCTGTAGAGAAAAGTTTTGTCTCCACTCTGAGGAGGCCATCAGAATCAAGGTAAACGACAAAGTTCGGTGGTATGAGTCGACGATTTTTTGCCAAAGGTCTCTTTCTGTATGAAAAGGAGAATTTTGAGCTCATATTTTGAGAGCTCCTTTTCACTAAGGTTTCCTTTAAGTAAAGAGTCTTTTTGACCATTAGCTGCTGATTTAGCATTTGAAAGGAATCGTTTTACATAGGCCAAAGTTCGAACGATGGAAGAAAACTTTGAAACATGCTTAGTCCACTCGAAGAAATAAGAGTCTGAATCATTCAGAGACAGATTCGTCGTAACTGTAGGTTTTCTCTCTTCAGTAGCAAGTTCAAGAGCATCCTTGAAATCAGTCTTTGGTGTCTGGCCAGGAGGCACGGTTTTTCAATCATATGGTACCCTCCCACCAACAAAGACTGAAGAGAGTTTGTGCGTTGCATCCCCTGGATGCGATGTCTGCAGCGTTCATCTGTGATGGAACGTAATACCAGCCTTCTTTCGATGAGCTGGAATGGATCTCTTTTATTCTGTTATGAACGAAGGTTTTCCAAGTCCCAGAATTTTTGATCCAACAAAGCACGACTTTTGAGTCAGTCCAGTAGAAAGTTTGAATGCTGTGAATGTTTAATGATGTTTTGACGCTTTGGACAAGGCGAGTGCCGATAACTGCTGCCAAGAGTTCGAGTTTCGGAATGGACATTTCAGTTTTCGTCTTGGTGATGGGATCCTTTTTTAGAGGAACGACGCGTGATTTTGCCTGAACTAATTTAATCTGAACTTTATTAGCGCATTCAATTCGTAAAAAAACGCACGCTGCAAAGGCTTTCCCACTTGCATCACTAAACATATGTAAGGTGGTAGTTGACTCATCAACTAAACCCTCAAAGTAGTGGGGAATTTGAATCAGTTTCGAAAATTCCAAGCTAGCAAGCCAATTTTTAAATTCCTCAACGATTTCAGGAGGCAGTTTTTGATCCCATGTTAGTTTATAATTTTTCCACGCTTTTTGCATTAGAATTTTTGGAATGAGTGTTACGGGTGCTATAAAGCCGATTGAATCAAATATCTTTTGCGAAATTGACAAAAGTTGCCTTTTAGAACATGTATCATTGATTTCGGTAGAAATATCTCTGAGATCACAAGCGAGCAGATCAGTATCTGGTTCCCATAAAAGGCCAAGTACAGAGCATTTTGTTTTTTTCCTGATTTTATTGCTCTGTGGAAGAAACCCAACCTGTGAGCTCAAACCCTGCTTTCGACATGATTTGACAAGCTATTGTTTGAAATCGTTGAAGTTCTGTCTCATTTTGGACACTAGTCACAACATTATCGACATAAAAAGAATCTTTTAATTTTACCGCAACATCATTTTTGCTTCCTTTTTCTAAATGATGATAAATGGTAACCATCAGCAAAAATAGGCTAGAAGAAAGGCCAAAAACTACTCTATAATGCCTATAGATTTTAATTTCACGTTTTTCGTAATTTTCCCACCACAGAAATCGGAGATAGTCTGTATAGGAAATTGAGATCTGCAGGAAAGCCTTGCGAATATCTGAAATGGCTCCTAGTCTATTTTGACGAAATTTATTTAGAATGGAAGGGATCATCTCAATATAATTAGGTCCAGTTGCTAAGCATTGATTTAAGGAAATGGAATTTTCATCTTTTGCTGAAGCGTCGAAAACTGGACGAATTTTAGTCGTAAGACTAGACTCCTTAAAGACAGCTCGATGAGGTAAATACCTGTATTTTTGTTGCAATAAATTTACCCCCTTAATATTAATTGGTACTGGTTCTATGATTCCCAACTGTTCCCATTCCTTCAAAATTTTGTCATAAGAATCAAATTTTCCTGTGGAAATAAGTTTAGAAGTCATGGTATTGAGACGTTTTTCAGATTGAAGTTGCAAATCAAGTAGTTTTGGATGTCCTTCAATCCATGGAAGACTTACCTTATACCTGCCCTGATTGAATTTTACAGTTTTTTCGAAAAAAGATACAGTATCATCATCAATGTCCTTTCTTGTTTTCTTTTCCACAGGGTCCCATATACCCAGAATATCCAATGACCAAAGGTCACAAATTTTGCTACCGTTTAGCAGTGAAATTACAGGCATGGCATGATTAGAACAAGTGGTACGGGATAATGATTTTCCCATAGCTACCCACCCTAGATAAGTCTGAACAGCGGTTAAACCATTGGGTTGTTGACTTATGGAACCAGTTAAAATTTTTCCTAAATAGTCAGCACCCAGTAAAACTGATATATCAGAATCATTATTTTCACAATAGGATAAATAAATTCCATTTTTAGTGAAGCATTCTTCATCAGATTTACTTATTTTTGGAATTGTTCCGCAAATTACTTCCTTATCTAACAATATCGCTTCACATGAAAAATTTCCCCGAATTTCCTGAAGTTCACATTTAAATGCGAAATGTTTAATTTTTTCCGTTTCAATACCTCCAAATAAACTATGTTTAAGAAATTCGGGATGATCAATTTTTAAGTCCAAAAACTCTGCGAGATCACGATTTATATATGATCTTTGCGAAGCTGAGTCGCATAAACAGCGAACTATTTTTGTTTTCGAAGGGCCTGATACTCTATTTCTGAGTGTTTGCAATAAAACATCTGTCGAACCGGAAGAGCTATTGCTGGTGACACTATTAATTTCTGTTTTGCTCGGAGAAGAAAAGGAATTTTCATTTTCCTTACATAAATTTGGAAATAATATTGGAAAATGTTTTTTCGAGCAAATTAAGCACCGAACACTCATTCCACATTTATCTGCGCGACAGTTGATTCTAAGACACGATAAGCACGCTTTCATCTTCAAAACTTTCTCTTTTCGTTCTTGAAAGGGCATTTTTCGCGCCGTGAAACAGTTACTACTGCGGTGAGTCTTTTTCGAACAAAATAAACAAAAAATGTTCGACCCTCTCCTTTCGGTTTTTGTTTGGGTAACAAGACTCGATGCAGTGGGGGCGGGGGTCACCGAACTGAGATCGCGAGAGGGGTCAGTTTTATGTTTACTTGTTTTATTTTTATCTTTTTCTCCCGCACAGAATGCTTTTGCTATACGCAGGCGCTTAGCACTGACTACTTCCGAACGAAGGAATTGAATTAACAATTCAAGGTCATGCGTATTTGCAGTACTGTTACGAGAAATAGAATTTCTTTCTCTTTCCCATGCGATTAGAATTTGTTCAGGGATTGAAGCTTCAACTAACGGATAGAGCAGCATGCATATTTTTCTTTAGTTACTCCTAAATTTTCTAGACCACGCAAATAAGTATCTAATTGGTCTACTAAATCAGTAAAAGACATATTTTGCGATTGATTTAGAATTAATTTTAAAAGTTCGCGTACATACAATTCAATTAGCATTTTATCATCAGCAAAACGAGTTTTTAAATGTTTTATGACAGTTTTGCATTCACCTTTAGATACATGGTAAGATTGAACGAAATCAAAAGCCTTATCTTTTGTTGTTTGCATCAGATATGCAAATTTCACGTCGTCCTCTATTTTAGGATCCTCATCAATTTTTTAGAACATGGACCAGAAGGAAAACCAATTTTTGGGATTACCATCGAAGTCTATTAATTCCAATTTAGGAAGGTTTATACTTAAACGATCCATCGATGGGGGAAAGATATCCAATTGTTGTGTTTTCTGCTCATAGATTTTTGAAAACTCTTGGAAGCGAACTTTTGCAGAGATAAAATTATCTCGGTACTTTTCGTTCTGTTCCAGCTCATTCTCGACAATTGTGTCGCGATCTGTGTCGGGATCAGGATGTGAAGAAAGATATGTAACCACTAATTCATCGTTTTCAAAATGACGCTTTGTCTTTTCTTCAAGTTTGGTAAATGCCAGCGACGCTGCAGGAAAATCGTTTGCTGCGATGCAGTTATCCAATTCACTGATTGCTTTCGTAACGGCCGATCGTAGCACTTTCCTTTGAATCAAGCAGTTTTTATCCATTTTGTTTTGGATCAATTATTTTGCTTGGGTTTGTTTACGTCTTGGGCGCCAGAATATTGGAACACGAGTAGGGTAATGAGTTTGGAATAGTCCAGTGAGTATCCAAAGATGCTTTTGTAGTTTTTTATTCAGCTCAGCTGACTACGCACAACAGAAGACAACAAAGAAAGAGAATATATGGTTACAGTGAAAAACAGAGACGCGCCCATTCACAGCGCCATCTGCCGTGTAATGGGGGAGATACAACTACTGTCCAGTTTGTGATTTTGGTCTTTGCATCTCATGTTTTGAAACTTATCTCTCAAAAAAATTACTAATGTTTATTTATATTATGCAAAGTATAATAAAATTCATTTAATGCTTAAAACACATGTTTTTTAAAATTTTCTTCTTTGTTGGAAAGCTAACATTCAGTGATTATAACCGTAAATGTTTGCTTTACTTAAAACATTAAATTTCGTATTTCAAGCTAAAAATTAATCCAAAAATTAAAAATGAATACATATATTGAGCATGTACTTAGTTTTATATAATTTTTTGAATAAAAAAATAGGCACTTTTAGGACCGTTTTCTTCAAAAATATCCGATCGTTAAGGGGTTAAGACTCAGTGGCGTAACGGAAAACAATTGCCCCCCCCCCCGCAGGGTCAGGTCTTGGGTCTTCACCTAGTACTGCTTACATAAACGACGAAAAAATTTTTAAAAACTGGAATTTAAAAATTTTTCAAAAATTATATTTTATTTAGTTTATTCCAAGTATTGAGAGTAACAAAAGTGAACTCGGTTTGCTTTCATAGCTTTGAAAATAAGGACAGGTTTGTAGCGATACCAACAAAAATCAAGTAAAAGAAGTCTACGTTCACTGTTTTAATAGTAACTATAAAAATTACTTAAAAAAAGGTAATGAGCTATTTAACAGCTGGTTGGATAACCCCATGTGTTGAAAACTTCCTGAAGTTGTTTAGCCATTGAATTATTAAGTCTAGTGGTTACTTCAGAGCTTATTTTATCTCATTCGTCCTTTAAGAACACTCTTTTCCAGCAAGTGTATATATATATATATATATATATATACAAAGGATTACCAAAACATAACATAATGTACCTTTATACATCACGTAAAAATATTTATCATTAAACTTTTTCTGAATGCAAAATCAACCGGAGTCTGAGTAAACGAAGTAAATAATATATAACATTAGCGAGTATTTACAATATTTATTAAAACTGGAAATCTCTAACGATATATAACCTGGGAACTTGAATAAAAATGAACACCAAGAAAGACAGGAACACTATAAAATAATTTTAGATTTAAAATTCTTACGAAAGAAAAAAGGTATCTCTTACCTGATTCTTCATTTTTGAATCCTTGATCTAAGTTCGATTACATTCTAGCGTAAATACTGCAACTTTTAATAAGGAGAGATCTTTGTATGAAGCAAAAATGATTTCATGAAAATGAAATAAAAAACCGATACATTCCATTATGCTTTCTTCTCATTATGCTTCATTTGATTGAATACTCATAAATCTATCATCAAATGCTCTCGTTTAAAATGCTCTCAATGCTTTTCCTATGATCGTAATACTATTTTACTTGAAAAAAGCATAACAGATGTACGTTATTTACGACTTTTCTAAATGAAATTGAAACACATAATTTTCTCGGCTGCTTCTTAAAAAATAAATCATGTCTCCCCCCCCCCCTACTGCTAATGTAATGTATATGTTACCGGCAAAGTATGAAATCCGGCAGTCTATAGAATGCCTAGGCATTGTATAGAATGCCTAAATATAGCCGGCAATGTATGAAATGATTCCTATTTCACACATTGCCTAGGCATTCTATAGAATGCCTAATGAGAAACCCGCAAAGTATGAAATACATCTCAGATTCATTTCGAATATCGTCAATTGGCAAGACATAAAACTTTTAACGCGTGTCTCAGGCTCAGAATTTGTTAGTTGTACATTGCTGTTTGTTCGGAAATGTCAAAATACTCAATTTTACTTAAACATGTTCAACAAAAAATTGGTTTTTTCCTGTGCTGCCTGAAAATGGAGGAGCAAGCTATAGTGTTGGTGAAGGTGTCATGGTCTATAGCAGGGGTCAGCAACCTATGTCTTATGTGGCACGCGGTACAATTCTCAGAGGCATTACTCAACAAATTTGTAAATTTTTCAATTGTTTCAAAAATGCTCTATTGTATGGTTCGCTGAATCATATTGGTAGATTGGTTTGACACGCAACAGCTAAAAGATTTCTGACTCATGGTCTACAAACAAATAACAACTATTCGACGGCTAGTTGCCCAAAATTCGAGTTGATGCTGCCAAATAAAAATGTTTTTTTCTTAACTGAAATTACTTACTAGAAGTTGATAACTGATATACAAAATGCTAAAATGAAATTTAAGTAGGAACACAGGAACTATTGGTTGCTGAATAGCTATGATGTGATGTTTGTGGAAAATAAAAGTAAACTCATTTAACCTGTAAAAGAAGGCGTCAGTACCATAAAACAGTGTTCTCCAACCCCTGATCAGAAACCATGCAGTGAAAAAACGAAGGTGTACAATGGTACAGCGAGAAATAAGCGATTATTTTCCACAATAAAGGTAAAATTGCGACCTCTTGCTCTGCCACGGTAGCCAAGTGGTCAAGGTATCGGACTCGTGGCTGGCATGTCATGAGTTCGAGCCCAGTATCACTGAAGATCCACCGTGTAGGGGAGCAATGTACGTTAAATCTGTCGAGAGCTCAGAAGTACTCCCTTTGGTGTGGTAGTTAGAAGAGGGGATGCCAGCTCAGGTGTCGTCCTCGTCACTTGACCATGGTTCAAAACTACGAGGTCCGTCGCCAAAAGCCCTGGTGTAGCTGAACAGTGCGACGTTAATATTCACTCACTCAAGCGACATTTTGCACCTATTTTGCTTTTACTTCAAGCACGTTTCCCGCATATGATGATTTTCAATATTCGTATAGTGTCCGGTTTCACATACTGCATGGTTCGCTTTCGGTTCTCCGTTATCCGAACAACCCCGTATCCGAACGGAGTCCAGTCCCAATTGATTCGAAAAAACGACGTTCTACTGCAAATTATAAAATCAAAGCAATTTAAAATATAAATAATCAACGTCACACTCTCAGCGAGCCACCGTAAAATTATGAAACGATGACCGGTCCCGAAGATAAAAATGTTGGGAAGAACTGCTATACAGTATTACGTCACGGATTCCTTTTTTTTCCCAATGGGGCTACATATTGGTATTTTTACCATTTTCAGACCTAATACATTCTCCAGGGGCTGCTATCCCTTTTTAGTGCGGCACCATATAGGCGATACCAATTGCCACCGGTAATTTTGACACCCAGTTTTCTTCCAAGAGGAAAATACCTGACCTCCGTTGATGTGAACTTGTTCTAGGAATTTAATTTGCCATGAGCAAAATTAAATTCCGAATTCTGGGGATGTGATAGAATTCTGAAAGAACTTTCAACCAAATTCAAAAATGTTACACGTTATGATATTGAACTTGTACATCCACCTTTGTCAGCCTTGCCAGAAATCATTTTAAAAAAAGGTATTGTAGTAAAAGCTTTGATTTTTTTCCGAATGCCAATATATTGGCACTTGTAATGAGTGGGATATCGGATGGTTTCTATTGACTCTTAGAAGTTCTGCAGGAACTTGAATACAAGTATATGCGAATCACAATTCAGCAATAATTTTTTTTAACAGAAATCTCATTATTTTGTCAGAATAACATTTCTACTTCTAGAAATATAAGTCATTGATATAATATCCTAATCATGACCTTTTTCATACTTTGCCTAAATAGATTTAGGTATTCTATAGAATGCCTAGGCATTCCATACAATGCCTAGGCAAAGTGTATAATAAATCTCATATTTCATACTATGCCTAAAAACGCCTGGCATTGTATAGAATGACTAGGCATTCTATAGAATGACTAGGCATTCTATAGAATGCCGGCATTTCATACTTTGCCGGTAACATATACAGTAATAATAGCAGTGTTGAAATTTTTGTATCTTCCTAGCATTTTATCGGATTCTCCATTTGACTGTTTTATTTGTTAGTAATTAAGGTTTAAAAAGAAAACCCAATAAAGAAAAAGTATCTCTCGTTGCTTGGATTACCAAATGAAAAAAAAAAGTTTTTTGATTTGGCTATAGGATTAAAGATATGTAATGAGCGTATGAAAGTTTTGATGATGAATGACGTTTGATCGCTGATCGGAAAATCGCTTAAAAATTCGATTTCGAAAAATGTGAACCGAACTTTGAGAAAATCTACGTTCATGGCGTGAGTCAGGCTTTGGGCCCCCTTGAAGCCTTGGGCCCCCCTGCAGTGCGGGGGTTGCGGGGGTGCACGTTACGCCACTGTTAAGACTAGAATATCTCTTACCCGTAGATGACAACATTGACTGTTAGGTTGCTTCAGTCGGAAAAGAAAATGTAGTCAGAGAAATTATTTTTCAATTTCAAAATAATTCATCATATTTTGACTAATTAAAAAAAATTTTTTTTTTAAAAAAAATCCAACAATCTAGAATTCAAACGTTTACTTTTTGCTCTTTACAATAATATATCGATTACTATAAACATTCATCATCGATTAAAAATGTTAATTATTTCATAATCATAATAAACATTTTAGGCGGTGGCTTTAAGATGGCGGCTCGTCGCTGTACACATGCAATAGTGAGTAGAATACCGGATTGTTTTAAGACTAACGCTGCGGAACTATGCGGCGAAATAGATCTTCCATTAGCACGAAAGCAACATGAAGAGCTCCGTAAAGTTTTGAGAGATTTAGGTGTAGATGTGATAGAACTACCACCTGATGAATCTCAACCCGATTGTGTATTTGTTGAAGACACTGCAATTGTTTGTAATGGTACAGCTCTTATTTGCAGACCTGGGCTTCCAACTCGACAAAAAGAGGCGAGTTTTATATTCATTACATTTTTTTTTAATAATTTATTTTGGTATCTATCTTCAATTTACAAGGAATTATTTTTTCGTAGATCAATTACACATTTTGATCAATCATTGATTCTTTTGTTAAACATCTCTAATGATTTGTCTGTTTTTTTTATAAGATGCTCTATTAATTTCAACAATTCTTAAATTATTTTGATTTGTATTATAAGGATATTCTGAAGATTCCCTGGAAAATAATTGGTCTGACGTTCATTCAGTAGATTATACTTTAGTTGAGAAATTTTAATAATTTTTGCAGAAAAGGATAAGTGCTATTGAATTTCTTTGCATTCAGTTAAGTTGCTTTTTAGAATTATTGAATATGAGTAGCACTTAGGCTTTCAAAGTGAGCAGCAATTATCATTGTATAGTGAATAATATAACAAGTTTGATTGAAGTATATATATATATATATATCAATCAATGTAGTTCATCCTGTTCTCTTCTTATCTGGTATAAGGCCATTTAAACTATGTCAGTTCTTAAGCAAATGCAGAAGTGTGTATTATATTAAAATTAAAATAGGTGTTATGTTTATTATTTTCAGAATGTTCTTCAGAACATTCTCATTCAAAGCGATCAAACAGTTCTTGGTTATAATATCATTTTATTAAGCGGGTGAGGTGACAACATCTCACCACAGCAACAACACAAGCATCACATACAGTTACAATAGTTGTCATGACATCCCCCCTTTAAGTTATTAATCACATAACATATTCATTCAAGTAAGATGGTGGTTTACAAACACGGTTACTTCTTTAAACATTACAATCTGACTTGTTACAGTTCTGTATATTTTGAGGATTTACAATTACTTCTGAATCAGAATTGAAAGTACTTATGTCATTGGGATCTGTTTCTATATTAAAGGGTGTGTTTGATGTTCTTATATGTTTTCTTTTACGTCTTAAAATATTTCCAGACTGATTTTTAACAAAATATGACCTAGGATGTAATTTATGCTTTGAAACTATTTTAGCTGGTTCTCAAGTTTTGTTTTTAAAATTTAGTGTTCTGATATTATCTTCTAGCTCAAGTTCAGATAATGGATGAGGAGTTTTATCATAATGTATCTTTTGAACGTTTTGCCTTTTTATTAACTTTTCTCGAATGTTATTAAATAATTCAGCATTTAACAATTTATTCGAGATTGGTAATTTTGTTTTTAATCTACAATTAAACATCTTTTGAGCTGGAGATAGGTCAAGACCTGATATTGGGGTGTTTCTATACTCCATTAAACCTACTAAATAATCTCGTCTATCTTCACTTGCCTTTTTCATAATGCTTTTAGAAATTCCTACTGCTTTTTCAACCATTCCATTACTTGGGGAGTAATGAGGACTAATGAATGTGTAATTAAAATCCCAATCATTTGCAAACTTTTTATAAATATAACTATTAAATGGTATATTATCTGATACTACAATATTTGGAACATCAAATCTAGAGAAAATTGTTTTAAGTTTAATTATTACCTCATCTGCACTCTTATTTACAAGTTCAGCAATTTCAATCCATTTTGAATAATAGTCTCTTGCAACTAGATAACTACTATTACCCAAATCCATTATATCTTCTCCTATCTTTTCAAAGGGTCTATAGGGAATTTTATGAGGTTTTAATGGCTTTTTACTATTAGCTTTTTAAAATTTTTCACATATTACACATTGTGATACTAATGTTTCTATGTCAGAGTTCATCCCTGACCAATACATTATTTCTCTAGCTCTTTTCTTACATTTCTCTATCCCAAAGTGAGCCTCATGAATTAGTTGTAGCATATCTTTTCTCAAACTATAAGGTACAATTAGTTTTTCATTGCTAAATAACAACCCTTCTTGAATATAGATGTTATTTTTAATTTTATAATATGTTTTTACACTATTGTCTACATTTTTGTAAGATTTTGGCCAGCCCTCTTTGATATATTTAACAACTATTTGTAATTCTGGATCTAAATCAGTTTCTTTTTTAAATTGTACACGTATCTTTTCACTCATCGTTAAATGTTTTTAAATAGTATGCACAATATTTAGCATTTCAGGATCATCCCTTACAGTTTCACTAACAGGAAATGCTAGTGACAATGTATCAGCGGGAAACATTTGATTACCTGGTACATAATTTATTTCGAAATCATATTTTAATAATTTTAAAGTCATTCTTTGCATTCTAGAAGATATTTTATGCATAGGGTTTCTTAACAATTGCCATTAAGGGTTTATGGTCACTCTGTACAACAACTTTACGTCCATATACAAAATTATGGTATTTCTCAAATGAGAAAACAATTGCCAATAATTCTTTCTCAATCTGTGCATAATTTTTCTCACTGTTTGTTAAACTGCGTGAGACAAATGATACCGGTTGACCTTTTTGGATTAAACGGGACCCTAGCCCATCTTTTGAACTATCACATTGTATTACTATTTCATCATTAACACTAAAAACCTTTAAAATTGGAGCTTTAGCCAACAATTCTTTAATGTTTACAAAGGACAATTCGTGTTCTTTTACCCAATTAAATTCTACATTTTCATGAATGATTTCTCTTAAGGAGCAGTAACTTTAGATACATTGGGTATAAATTTTGAAAGAAAATTCATCATGCCCAACAATCTCCTAACTTCAGTTTTTGATTTTGGTGTTGGCATCTCAACAATTGCTTTTATCTGATCTGGATCAGGTTTTATACCTGATTTAGATATAATTTGACCTACATATTTTACCTCAGACACTCTATATTGTAGTTTATCTGGATTAAACTTTATATTTAACAATTTGGCTCTTTCAAGAACTCTAGACATAATTGCATCATGTGACTCCTCATCACATCCTGCAATAATGCCATCAAAATAAATCTGTACTCCATCAATATCTCCAAAAAGCTTTTGATTTCTTTTCTGAAATACCTCAGGGTGCAGAAACTATACCAAATGGCATTTTGTTGAATTTGTACTTTCCAAAAGGTGTATTAAATGTACAAATTTCAGAGCTAACTTCATCTAAAGGTACATTCCAAAAACCATCGTTCAAATCTACAACTGAAAATATTTTCTTGCCCTCTAATCTACAAATGATATCATCTGTTCAAGGAATTTGATAATGTTCTCTTTTAATAACTTTGTTAAGATCTCTAGGGTCTAAACATAATCTTAAATTTCCATTGGGTTTTTCTACAATGACTAAACTTTGCACCCAATCAGTTGGCTTATTAACTTTTGACACTATTTCTTTTTCTAATCTATCTAAAGTACTTTTTAATTTTGACTGCAAAGCCAGAGGAACACGTCTTGGTGGGTGAATTACTGGTACAACATTATCTTTTAAAGTAATGTGATATGGTTCATTTGGAAATTCCCCTACCGCAGTAAATACATCTTTATATTGCTTAATTAACTCATTTTTACTTATACTACTTTCAATAGCATCAATTCTTTCAATAAATTTTAATTCCTTACAACCTCTTAACCCTAATATTGGTTTGGATTTTACATTTACTACATAGAAAGGCAAAGGAACATTTTTGAGTTTATCAGTAGAGCAATTAATTAAAAGGGAACCATTTGGCTTTAAATTAAAATTACCATATGTAGTTAGAGATATATTAGTTTTACTAAGTTTTGGATTAACTTTTAACATACTCAAAATATACAGTGGCAAAATATTTACTTCAGTTCCAGTATCCAGTTTAAAATTGACATCAAAACACTTATTATTTACATCTAATGAAATAATTTATACTAAGTTATTTCACTTACCATTTCTACATTCTTAACATTAGAGTCTGTACTATTTTTCATTGTACATTTAGTTTCATTTTCATTCACAGAATCAATATAAACCAGTTCATTTTTCAGGAACATTCATTTCATGAATGTTCTTTGTGCTCTGAAAACATTTAGCAGCAAAATGGTTTTTCTTCTTGCACTTGGCACAAATTTTCCCAAACGCTGGACACTCTCGAGGCTTGTGTTTTTATCCACACTTTTTGCAGTTGTACTGGGTTTTAGGCTTGTTCTGATTCTCCTTCACAAAGTTTATTGTGGCAGTATCATACTTCATATTTCTGATTTGTTCCCGGCTCGCTTCAGCTGCCCGGACGATTTCAAATGCTTTTTCAACACTGAGGTTATTTTCTCGCAAGAGTCGTTCTTGTAACCCACTGTCTTTAATTCCCAGGACGATGCAGTCTCAAATCAATCCATTTTCTTGCTCTGCAAACTCGCACGTGGATGCTAGAGTCTTTAGCTGAGTGACATATGTCTCAATGGTTTGGCCCTCCAGTTGGACACATGAAAAAAATTTATAGCGCTCATACACAACATTCTTCACATTTTTGAAGAATCTCCGAGGTGTTGTATATTTCAAGTCCTTCACTGCCCAATAAGTTCAACAGGATTGCAATTTTAATTTTATCTGTTCGATCGTCTTTTTCTGTTGCAAGCAGATAATTCTCCAGTTCTTGCCTCCATTTTTGCCATTTTTCTTTCACATTTCCCAGCAAAAATTGTAGCGGAGCAGAGGGTTGAAAGGCTTCCATAACGCACGTGGATATCTTTTCAATCCGATATAATCGCTTCCATTCCTGTCACCATGTTATGTTTATTATTTTCAGAATGTTCTTCAGAACATTTTCATTCGAAGCGATCAAACAGTTCTTGGTTATGGTATCATTTTATTAAGCATGGGGGGGGGGGAGGTGACAACGTCATCTCACCACAGCAACAACACAAGCATTACATACAGTTACAATAGTTATTATGACAATAGGTATTTTTATTTAAAAAAAAGTACCCAGAACCAGATAAAGAATCAAATCAAAGGAAGAAAAATTCGTTGGATGAGATTAAATATGATACTGAGGCTTAGAGTAGTTACAAGTTCATGTGTGTGTTTAAAACAGGTTTTAATACTGGTAAAATAAATTAATTTTTTACTTCTTATTAGTTCTCATTTTAATTTCATAGATATTGGATATCAATTTCCACATTTTGCACTATTTTTTAAAAATGTTTTCATTAAAATGCATTGTGAATTGTGGTATGGCTTAGAATCAATATGGGTTTAGATTAGAATAAATGTGGTATATTTGTGAGAAATGTATGCTGGTTGTTTATTATGTTTGATATATTTATGATTAAAACCAAAGAATGAAATATTAAGATTTTTACTAGGGTGAATAATTTCTAACTAATTCTGTTTATAAAATAAGATTGGAACAAAAAAAATTTGTTTAATAGTAAAGGAAAGTAAAAGAGTAAATAACCGTTTTATATTTCTAATATTAAATAAAACCCTTAAAAAGTTAATGATTAAATGGTTAATAGAAAAATGAAATATTAAATCCTTTAATTATGTTTCAAATATTATATTTTATGTTAAAAATTTTAAAGTTAAAGAATTCTATGGATGGGCCATTAGTTTTACCTTTAAATATAGAAGGGGAAAAAATTCTCAGTTCAGATCTTTTCTTGAATGAATATTGTTCATCCTTTTCAAAGTATAGGAAGTTTGAAAGGGGACTACTTTGAATTTACTAATACTATTTGGAAAGGGTTAATTTTTTAGAATTATCATATGGGGTGGATCCTAGCAGGGCACACTTCTTGGCGACAAATATTTTGGCGTTAAAGTTTACAATATGGTGACCCTGCAAAATTTAGGGAATAGTAACCCTATTCAGATCGGATTTTTTCAGTTTTTCCTAATTTCGACAGCGGTCATTTTTTCCCCTGACGGTCAACTTGAAGACGTGTAAGATTTTTCTAGAAAGCTGAAATTGAAGGAATTAGTGGATTTTTTTAAAAAATGAAACAACTGCTGAAAGAATGTTCAAGAGAAAGGGATGTCGTCAAATACAGCAGTGTGCTGTGCTAGGATTTTACCAGAATATGTAGTAGATTTAAACCAATTTCCCTCCAGCCTGTAATTACCCATATAGAAAGTATTTTTGTAAGTTTTCATACTTAAATGTGCTAAAAAAAATTTACAGAGATTGGTAGATAAAATTTATTAAAATGTAGATATATACATGCCGTGGTGTTTCAAGGTTTAAAATTTTTTTTTTTTAAGGTTGATATTGTAAGATCAATTTTGAAGAAGGACATGGAATTACCAATTGTTGATATTGCTAATCCTGAAGCTATGGTTGATGGTGGGGATATTTTATTTACAGGTATTATGATTTGTATTTTTCTCATTATTTGACTGCATGGTAAAACATGGACTTTAATTGTTTCTATTAGACTATTTAAAGTATTTCTTTTTCAGTAAAAAAAGTCTTAGTGACACATATGAAGAGTGCATTAAAATAGTTTGTAATTTTAAAAGTTTAGTAGTAAGTAGTAAAAGTAGTGCTCTAAAGAATTTTAAAATTAGTTTGATTTACATTTTAAAAATATTGATTTTATTGGCAGTTTTCCTAAAAGTTATCATTATTTACAGCAGTGGTCTTCAAGTTTTTCTACTCACAGTACCCCTAAAACTAGAAAGTGTTTTTGTAGAAATCCATACACATACTTAGAATACATCTCAAATTAATGTTTAAAGTATAAATCAACATGTTATAGATACTTTATGTAAAAGTGATTAACAAATATTGCAATTATAATCAAATTCTAATCTAATATTTTAATATAATTTTTTCATTAGTAATATTAATTTGTGATCCAAGTGTCACCTACCTGTGCATTATATTTAGCAACTACTGGTGTAGAAAGTCATGAGTGGGCCTTGTTATCAAAATTCCTTAGAGGACTCTTTTCTAGATATCTAAATATTTTGATTTTTTGCTTGCACTGGGGCTCCTGTAACTTGAGGCCCTGTATCATTGATACAGTGGTATTACACCCTGTTAGAAACTGGGATCTGAATGGCATTAAAATGTGTAGAGCTGTGTGAGAAAAACTGTATTTTGCATGAGAATTCAGAACAGAACATTTAGGAGCTGTTCTTGCTTAAATTTAGATTTTAACATAGAATATGTTGCTTCCTCTTCTTCATTATAGATGGGTTTTTTCCCCCCACAAAGGCAAAAATGTATATTTTCCATTAGAAAAACTATTTAGTTTCACATGACATTGTACTAACTAATGATTATAAAATTATCTCTTGGAACTAGAGATAGTAAACAATAGAATTCTCACAATCTAGTAGGAAGTAAGTATATAAAGAAAAAAACATTTTAATATTCTTTTATCATATTATTATAAAAGTTTAAAAAGTATTTCAAAATAAAGATATTATATATAACTAAAATTTTTGGTTTTAATGAATAGAATGAGCTTTTTTTAGATATTTGGAACCATACAAACTTCAGAGAATGTGAATCCGTTTTGCATACATATTTATAAGTTTCTTTTAAATTTTTTTTATTGTGACTCGTGGAACCCTTGGGTATGCCTTGTGGAACCCAAAGGCTCCACAGAACACATTTTGAAGACCACAGATTTACTGGTATCTGAAATTTTTCACAGGAAAAAGAATCCTTTATTCAGTAAATTTGTTATAATTTTACAATGAATTCGTCTCTTTATGTTTGACCCATTTCATCAGTAAAATTGCTTTTAAATTTTGCAAAGCTAAAATTTACAATTTTTACATTTGGAAGCAGAAAAACTTTCAGGTTCCTTAAATCAATGTTTCTCAAACTATGGGAGGCATGAGCATATCAAAAATAAAAGACTATTTAAAAAATACATTCTGACAATACATAAAAAAAATACATTCTGACATAATTAAAAATAAAGTACAGTTTTACAATCATTTATTATATTTATAAATGTATCAATACTTCTTAATGTATTTGATAATTAATTTATCAATAATAAGTTAAGAACAAGTATAATAATTGTTAGGGACTCTTATGGGCTTGTCATATACAGAATTTAATACTTATCTGATAACTTGTACGGTTTATAATTAAAATCTTATTGCAGCTTTATCGTCAAAGTACATTATTGAATTTGATACATTGTTATTATATGTAGGGGGGGGGGCGCAAGGTAAATTATGATTCAAAACTGGGTCACAAATGTTAAAAAGTTTGAGAAGCACTGCCTTAAATATATGATTGAATGGTCAATGAAGCACTTTATCTCCGAAGAGGTCTTTATCCTCTGTCTGAGAAAGCTTGCATGATAAGCATTTAAATATAAAGCTTGCCATGATAATTTTAAGTATTAAAATTAAAATATTAATTAATGTTAATTGACTATATATAGTTTTAACATTTGAAACTTGTATGATTAAAAACAAATTCAAGATTAAATTTTTACTGATGGGAAAAATATATCAACTTGCATACATGTGAGTCAGCAGGGCTGTTTTAAACCTCCCCAGCACCCTAGGCACTTCAATAGCTATTCCCCCCCCTCTATTTTCAGAGCACTTCCTTCCTCCTTCAGTTCTTACTAGGGTTACAATCCTGTGTTATATTTTCGATCCCGGGACAAGGGTTGGACTATTTATTAAAAATACTTTCACATTAGCATAGTTGAAATTGTGTGTGTGTGCATAATAAAACTGAAAATATAATTAAGAATTGGCATAATATTAATTTTACTGTGTGTGTGTGTGGAACAAATTCATCATAAAAAATAAATAAAAATAGCATTTTATGAAGTTAAAAAAATTCTTCATTTTTTCTGTGAATAAGGTTTTAAAAAACACAGCTTGTCCAGCGTTTGATCGTTTAAATGGCTTTTTATTTTTGTTATTAATTGTCCTGCCAAAGAAAATGCTCATTCAGTTTCTATACTTGTTGGTGTTATCATCATTAAATAGGAGTATGTTCTTTTCAGGTAGTCATCATGTCTTCCTCCATTTTCAAAAAAGAGTCATTTCTTTTGAATTTTTGATGACAGTTTCAAATCTGATAGACTGCATTGGTGCATATACTTGCTTCATAACTTTATCTAGTTCTTCTGCTACACTTACTGGCTTTTGATCCATTTATTGAATCAGAATTTTGGCCGAGTGGTCTAGGCATCGGATCATGGCTAGCATGTCATGAGTTTGAACCTAGTACCACTAAAGACCCGCCGTGTAGGGGAGCGATGCACGTTAAATCTGTCGAGAGCTCAAACGTCCTCCCGTTGGTGTGGTGTGGTAGTTAGGAGAGGGGGTGCCAGCTTAGGTGTCGTCCACGTCACTTGACCATGGTTCAAAATTACGCGGACCGTCACCAAAAGCACTCGTGTTGCTAATCAGTGCGACGTTAATATTCTCTCACTCAACTGAATCAGAATTTGAATCAGTTTCAAGTGTTATCATATTTGAAATAGAAGATCCAGTTGCATGAGCTGTTAGTAATTTAAAGTGTTTCAAACCTCTCAAGCAGGTCTGCGATTAATTAATGACATTTAGTTGAAGAAGGAACTGTGACAAAATCTATTCTTGAGATGTTGCTGATATTACTGTTTAAGTGTTACAGTGAGCCACTTAAATCTGTGCGATGTTCTCCTGTATGAGAAATGAGAGCTGTATATATTTTTTTACTTATAGCACTGATAATTGCACAAAAAAATTCTACGTACATATTTCATAAAAATATAAATCTTCTAAGAATTAAATTCTTAGAAAATTTTGATGAGAAAAAATTTTAAAATTATAATCAACAAAAATGAAATCCCTGGATTAGTTATTTTAATCTGGGATTTCGGGATTACGCGGCTGAAAAACCTTATTTCTTACTTTTCTTGTTTTGTTTTGGGAGGGATTTTCCCTTAAATTTCATATTCTTTTCCCTTTCTTTGTTTTTGCTTCTTGAATAGTCTTTTCATTATTTACCACTCATGGATCTGTCATCTTTTGAACTGACAGTCGTAAGGAAATAATAGTGGTATGGTTTGGCCACTCTTGTTCATTTCTTACTTTACGGCATCATGGACCACCCACCCTTTATTTAAATTAGTACAGTAAATTAATGAAATTGTTTGTAATTACGGTATAGAATATATATGATTGTATGAACTGTTTTCAACTTGTTAATTATCATCTTTTTCATCGCTTATTGTTTTATTATCTTTTACTTTTTGACATCCTTATTCTTTGTTGAGTCACTGCCATTGTACTAGTACAATGAAGATTCTCTTCGAAAAAAAAATTTTTTTTGAGAAAATCATCAATAATTTTATTGTAATCAATTTCCATTGCAATGTCATTTTGAGTGCATGTCAACATCATTTTCCATAGTAGATCTCATTTCAGTCTTTACTCTCTTGAAGGCAGAAATATTTCTCTTACAATTCCCTAGACATGGTATATTTGCTGTAATTTTAACTTTTTTCTCTTTTTTTCACCCTTTAATTTTTTGTGCCCCCAAATCTTTTATGCCATAGGAACCTGCCTAGCATGCTTAAATGAAAAAGCGGTCCTGCGAGTCAGTTGAACGAATTTTTATAATTAGTCAAAGAAATGAGGAGGGATTTTTACTACAAGTAATTCCTTTTTCGTTTACTGATTTGGGAGTAACTTTTATTTGAAAACCATAATTTAAAATGTTCTAGGTTTATTAATTTCTGGAATTCATTTTGGAAGAATATCAGTATTTATGAATTGTAATTAATGTAATAATTTTTTTAACATTATAATAGGATTATTTGTTTTGTTTATTGAATTTTTAAAATCATAACTGAATTATTTTTGATATTGGAGTATAACTATCTTTAAGTTGTTGCTGTTAAAGCTTTGTAATATCAAAAAATATCTATTGTATTCTGAAGAGATAACATTTTGTTTTTCCATTGTGTTTTAGTTTTTTTTCTCTTTTTCCACCTTGATGTAGGAAAAGAATTTTTTGTTGGTTTATCTAAACGAACCAATGATGCTGGTGCAAGAGCTGTTGCTGATGCATTTCCTGAATATCCTGTGACACCCGTTAAAGTTCCTGGAAAGTATCATCTTAAATCACTGTTATCTATTGCTGGTCCTGATATAATATGTGTCTCTGCTTCTGATGAAGCTCAAAGTGTTTTAAAGGTATTTCTTCTTCAATATATTAAAATAATTACATATATCCTTAGTAAAGTTATGACAATATTATATTTATCTAATATTTTTTGAGAAAATACTTAAGACCCGCTGTGAAGAGGAGCGATGTATGTTTAATCTGTTGAGAGCTCAGAGGTTCTCCCATTGGTATGGTGTGATAGTTAGGAAAGGGGATGCCAGCTCAGGTGTTGTCCTTTTCACTTGACCATGGTTCAAAATTACGAGGTCCGTCGCCAAAAGCACTCAAATAGCTAAACATGTGATGTTAATACACATTACACATTCACTCACTCATTGAGAAAACGCTTACTTTATTAATGTATTCAGAAGTAAATTAAGTGGCTGGTGGCTGCCAGACTTCTCCAGGGCCATTAGGGGCCCCAAACTTGATGGATTTCAGTTATAAATTCAAATTGCATCATAAAGATTTTGAGCCAATATTGCAACCATGATGATTTCCTCCGTTTTAAGTCATGTAGCAGCCCTAGCCGTCTTCCGTATATTTGTATTGCTGCAATCTGTACAAAATTTTTGCATGCATTTTGTTACATAAATTTTATTTCGAATAAACAAGTATTATTCCAGACAAACAAGTTCATTTTTAGTTCACCAGTTGTAGTTAGTTACTCTCTGATACATCTTACACTCATGAGAAAAAAATCCCAACACTGAGAAAAAATTATTGTAGACTAAAGAACTTTAGCATTATATTTGTCTGGGTAAAATATTTAATTGATTTAAGTTTCATGATCACAGGTTACTGTAAGGGACATAAGAGCCATTTCAAATGTGAAATGATGGTACATTAAAAACCAGTGTTACCACCAGAATTTTAAAGCAAGCATGTAAATGTTTATACAGTTTGTCATACAAGTACTGGGTATCAGTTTGTGGGATGGAATTAAATGTCTGTTACTCTTGGTCAGTCAATATTAGGTTGTTTTATTCCGGTTGTGGATGATGCTGTCGTTGCTGCGCATTAATGTTCCATTCATGCTTGATTGGAGAAAGATATGGTGGCCTAGCAGGCCAAGGTAACACATTGACATTCTATAGAGCATGTTGGTTTACAACAGGGTAAGTGGGTTTACGTTATCCTGTTGGAAAATGCCCCTTGAATAATGTTTATAAATGGCATTGCAACAGTTTGAATCACCAGACTGTCGTACAAGTTTGCAGTTAGGGTGTGTGATTTAACCTTGAGAGTGTTCCTGCAATCAAAAAGAAAATTGCTTGCATCATACTGTATCTCTTAAGTGCAGGCCCAGTGTATCTGGCACAAAAAAGTTGTTTACAGGTGCTGAGCTGGCCATCTTCTAATCAATATACAACCATCACTGGCAGTAAGAAAGAAACAGCTTTGATTAGAGAACACTACACATCACCACTACGCTCTTCACTGATCTCTAGCGTAACATCACTGAAGTCGCAGGATTTGAATTTAATGGTACCATCGCTACAGGGTGTGTGGTTTGGAGCTATTTCTCAAGCAATTCATTTTTTACTGTTCTCTGTGTCTCTCTGGTGGCAAAAAAATAAAAATAAAAATGTAATTTCTGCTGTAGATGCTCTACGATGTTCTCCAGCCATCTCTGTCAATGGTGACCCATGCGTGGTTGAACTATAGTTTTCTTGAGATAGTGCCTTCCCAGGACCACTGCTGCCAAAAATCATGCACAGTGGATACAGTCTTTTTGCAATATCGTGGAAATAAAATTACCTTTTTTTAATCTCAAAAAAATTAGAGAAGCAAACAAAGAAGTAAAGAAAACATTGCACAATTGGCATGCATGGGCATAAAATGGAGAATATAGGTGTAACAAAATGCAATACGGACTCAAAAAAAAATTAAATAAATAAAAAAAAAAATTCTATGGGAACTTTAACCGCTCACTGTTTTTCCCGAGTTATCTCGGGTTCATATATATTGCAGTTAATTATTATTCTGAGAAAACTTGGGTGAAGCAGAATTTGTCAATACGATTTGTTTTTTTACGGTTTTCATTGGCCTGGAGGAAATGAAAGGAAATATTCAGCTTTGATTGGAAGTTTGCCAAGTTTTGTTGGTTTCGTGGTTCCTTTGACAGGACTGGTCACGTGTTTTCACTATTGTATAGAAAACATCAGCTTGTAGATTATTAATGTATAAAGAAAAATAGTTTCGTTAGAAAAAGGTAAAATAATAGTGATGATGCAAGATAGCAGAAGTGGTGATTTTTCAGATAGTGATTATGAAGAGGTGGACATTGAAAATAGTGGAAGTGATTCTTCTGTATGTAGCCTTATTGAGACTGTGTGCTCCTGTAAAAGAAATGTCAGAGCTAAGCCAATAAAATAAGAGACCAGATACCAATGTACAGAATGTCGGGTATCACTTTGTGTTGTCCTTTGTTTCAAAAACTATCATACAAAGATTAATATTAAACTTCTTTCCATTTGCCTGAGATAACTCGGGATAGTAAACTAATATTAAAACTAAATGCTTTTACACCTATAACAAATTAAAAGTTTGACTTAAAGCCTATATATTTTGTTTTGTTTCATTTCCTTGTATTTAATAATAAAATAAAAAATGTGATGATTTTTTGCAACTTTATTTAAAATATTTATAAGGGGAAGTGGTTAATTCTTTGGAATGGTATAAAAAGCATGAAATGATGTTCCTGGGCAACAATTTGGTTACATGTAAATGACAAAAAAACAAACATTGTTTGGTCATGATGCGCAATGTTTATTACCATGTATGGTCTCCCTGAACTGCCATGGCTGTCTCCCACCTGTTTTGCATGGATGTGATGAGGCTATCAAAGAGCCTCATGGGAATAATGTTCCACTCTTGACAAATTCTAATTCTCTTGTTCTTCAAGTAACAGAAGGCTTTGGTCTTGCAGCAACACATTGTCTGAACGTGTACCAAACATGCTCATTTGGATTAAAATGAGGTGAATATGCTATCCGCTTTATATGCTGTATTGTTTCAGCTTCAAGAAAGCTCTGCACAAAAGGAGCTGTTTGAAGTGAGGCATTATCCTGCATTTAAAGAAAGCGTATGGCAATGACATGGGGTCTCAGGATTTCATCTGCACATATTTGAGCTGTCAAATTGCCATTCTGAATGATTTGCAGGCCAGTACATCCTCCCATGCTAGTTCCAGCCCATTCCATCAAATAACTTTGTCTGAAATGTGCGCTTTACTGATTGAATATAAGGTTATTTCAAGTTCCCCTTTCTCACCATACCAAAACATGTGTGATGTCACTCTCTAAACTGAATGGGGTCTCATCTGTAAACAGCTGTGACTCAATCACTTTGCATCTAATTTCGATGTTGAGTAGCCTCCTTTCTTCGAGTCACAAGGTGGCTTGCTATGAATGGATACACACCATTGGCCTGGATGCATACAGACCATCCACATGCAGCCTATTTCAGATTGATTGGTTTGAAATTCTTCATTCCTTTGCCAGAAGAAACTGTTTTTGAATCTGTGTACCATTTGCTGTTCTGTCTTGACAAGCTGTTAACTGGATATATTATTTGGTGTGGTCGCATGTGGATGACCTTCCTTGGCCGACATCAAACATGTCCTGTTTCTTGGATTCGATTCCACAGTCTTGCAATGATGCTTCTTTTGACTCCAACAGTGTCTGCTACAGTCCTTTGTGTTTGGCTGGATTCCAGTCTCCTGATAGTACACCAAGCCATGAATTCTGGTAGATCACGTTATTGTGACATTTTCTATTCACCTTTTCAAGGGACAACAGTTGAAAGTTTGAATTTCGTCACCGAGACTGTTGTGACCCGAAGATCGCGGGTGTAAGAGGGTTTGAGTAAAAAGCCAACATTATCTTAGAATAAGTAATTTTATTCAACTTTTCACACTTTATGAATGAACTTTAATAACTTAACCCGAGGAGCAATAAGAAATATTAACCTGATTTTAGTGAACCAAATTATGAAAGGTAATTATCTTTCTTCAATCTCTTTGTATGGTCTGGCATTCAGCCTGATTGCTCGTTCAGCTGTAAAGTTGATGCTTTCAACTATCCCATGGTTTCTTCCATGATTAATCTTATGATCGGCGGCCATCAGTTGCCAACACTTGGATTTCAGCTTACGATCAATTCTTAATCATTATCTCACGTACTCAACGACTGGTACTTAAAATAGAGTTTGCATTTGTATAAATCAAGTCCTCTGTTCAGAAAGCGGTTTTTAATCTAATATCACAGTTAAAAAAGGTATTTTTCCCAAGAGGATTAGAGTATAAGCCTTTAAAAGACAAAGAAACACGATAATTTCTACGAAATCCATTATTTTTGTAGTATCCGTTTTCCAATTTTCGATGTCAAGAACGTTGATTTCTGTATGGTTTTCTGCTTTCTGCTACATTTTAGACTATGGATGTTTCATTTTATGTTAGAAGAAATAGAAGTGTGATGCTCATATAAGTATGAGTGAGTATAAGTGATGCAAGTTTTATGTTTATTTATGCACAATGTTGAAAGAAATTTATCATCACCATATTTCAGTTTCTATAATTTGTCTGAATTTTCAATATTATATAATACAGCAGAAAAGAGAAGAAAATTGGTCTTAAATTTTGAATGAACTTTTTGTATTCAGTTTTTACTTTAGTTGAATTGAGATGAGTTCTTTGGCTGATTGAGGCATACATTTTTATGAGTTATATTTTACTTTAATTTCTCTGTAAAATAATGTGTTTTTTTGGTTGTGTAATTTTATAACCATCATTTTTTCTCTTAATTTTTTTGCTGTAGGACATTTAATTGGAAAAAGAATTAACTGTTTTTGGGAGTAATTATTTTTAATGAAAGAATGTGAATTATATTCTTAAACATTCTTAAATGAACATTACTCGGTAATTGTTTTTATTTTAAATAGGTGAACTCTCAGTGTGTTATATTAGTTTTTGCAAATAGCCAAAAAAAACTCGTCTTGCTCATCTTTTAAATTTACTAGAGAGTGTTTTACTATTTTGCTTTCATTTTAAATTTCTACAGAGTCTGCCAGATGGTATGGTGTAGAACAAAGGTGTCAAATTCAAAGGCCGACTTGAGTCGAATACACTAAGGTTTAACTTAAGGTGGGCCGCAAAGAAAATCAATATTCACTGAAAAATAGGTTTATTTCATATATTGCATCACAATAAGCAGATATAAAAGAACAAGGAAAATTTATTATTTACATCCTGACAGTTGAATCTCTTTCTTTCATATTTCAGGAGAAATTTTATTATATATTATTGCGTGGCAATATACTGGCCGGGTCGCAAAAATGCTTGCTGTGGACTGCCTGCGGCCCTGAGTTTGACATCCCTGGTGTAGAAGTTTGGAGAGTGGTGTGCAATTTTGTGTGTCATCCTCATCACTTGATCAGGTTCCATATTGCGAAGCCTGTCTTGAATAATCTTCATGTTGCTTTTGAGTGCTATATTAATAATCAGTTAATAATTTTTTGTTATCTTTAAAAAAATGAGCTCAAAATTTATTGGAACAATTAAGCGTTGAATGCTATAATTTTCTTCAGCAACATTGCTTGGTAGGAGATACTAATGCAATGTTATGTGTATATACTTAACTTTGTCAAAATGAATATAAATTTAGAATTATGATTTTGTAATTTGTTTGTAAAGCGTAGATATTTGTTGCTAAAATTGAAATGCATTGTGCACTTATTAAGCCTGAGGGGCCATATGTCACTTTGCCATATGTCTAAATTTTGTTGCCATTTTTTAAATAAACAATTTTTTTATTTAATTTAATTATGTTCATTTCACCCATAATTTTAATGAATCTCTAAAAGCAAGCAAAACAAACTCCAGCTAAGATAATAATTGGAAATTTGAAAGTTCTATAACATTCTATTTCACTACTAGACATTAAAATTGCAACACTGGGAAGAAAAGCAAATACAAAAAGGATATTTATTATACATAAACAGTATGGCACGAAGACAAAATGATTAAATTTGCAGGCAATTTGAGGGCTCACAGGGGTGCAAAATTAGTAGAAACTCCTGCCACTAGTCAAGCTGATCTTAGATGACAGATATGAGCAACTCATTCCATGCTGCTTCAAGTATGTGGCACATTTCATCAACCATATTGACTGGAGAATGGTGGTAGGTCAGTCTCTCAGTTACCCAAGACCAGATGTTTTAAATGGGTGACAGATCTGGAGACCATGCAGGCCAGGGTAACAATCAAATATCCTGCTTATCAATTTTGGTCAGTACACAACATGTAACATGTGGTCTTGCATTATCTTGTTGCATTTTTAGAGAACATGGAATCATAGTTTGAACTTTCATTTCCCCGAGTAGTAACAGCGACCTGCATGTGTTGGTCGATGAAGGAACTCTTGACTGTTGTGAAGTATTGTTGCAAATCCTTACTCCATTAGTCGCTTTGCAGGTGTGTTGGTGATCAATTTATCCTAATAGATGATAATGTCTCTGAGCTTGTTGATGATCAAAGTTTGGTTTGAGTGGAATGACCGGAGCTCAATCTCAGCTCGGTAGTATTTGTACCTTTTTTTCAGAGGCCACTGTATATTTTTTCCTGATGTTGGCTATTCATATAAATTTTTTACAGTTAATTTATAATAATTTTATAGTTTCATTATTTTTTTTTATTACCAGTTTATTTAATTGAAGCCAAATATTTTTATACCCTTGTAATTTCTTTTGACATTTTTTCTCATTATCGTTCTTAGCGTATGGCTCAAGAGGCTACATATAGATATCAGACTGTCACTGTCCCTGATCCTCAAGCAGCTAATTGTTTATTTGTCAATGGAACTCTTATACATAGATCTGAATTTCCTAATAGTACGAAGGTAATTCATAATTTGCATGTTATATTTTTCCAGTAAAATTTTATGTGACTCAAGTATATATATATTTAGTTTATTTTTATTAGTTTAAAAATATTTTTTTATACATTTTGAAAATTTTTATAAAAGTAAAGATGATTTCAGACATGATCTATAAGTCAAATTAAACAATAACAATTGAATATGTCTATGTTCTTTATTTTTCTTATTAAAGTGCATATTAATATTAAAACTGTAAATTATCTTGCATATTCAGTAATTTTGTTGAAGGGAGTAAAACTGATTCCTTATCTTTTTCTCTTGTTAAAATTAAATAGTTTCTGAAATAACCTCTTAACATGCTATATGTATTTTTGATTAGGTCAATTTTATGCCTAATTTTTTTGTTTTGTATAGTGATGTCCAAACATCTGTGTTGTTATTACTCAATAATATATACTCTATTTAAAAAAAAACATTGTGTGTGTATTTGTACAAGTAGTTTGAAGACTCAATGCATATTTTTTAAATGTGGTTTAAATACGAGATTGGGCTTTTTTATATTTATAACATTTAAAGCATTATGTCATCTCTTCACCATATCTAAACTGTGCTTATATTCGTAAGGCTAGAGATAATTTCAGATACATGAAATAATAGCTATTATGACAATATATATAAATATGCAATGATCCCAGTAATTTAATCTTTTATAGCTTTTAATTATCTTTGGTCCATCCCTTCAGGACCCACTTTTAATAATAAACTAGCTAGCCACCTAACGGCAACCGTTTGAATTAACTACATCCATCCACCCACATATATAGATCATGTGATTTTCCACTAACTATATGAATATACATGACCTTGGACCCTGAGGTGCATGAGCAGATGTTCCGGTCAGTGGTCAGTCTGATGCCCCCCCCCCCCCCGTGTTAAGTTCCCAAGCAAGCTTGGTACTCTTTCATCGACCCACTTAAGAGATGAAAGGCTGAAGTATCAGATTTATAATTAAAAAAATTATTTAACTCAGAAATGTATAGTTAGTTATTAAAAATTAAAAAAATTCTGATTATGAAAAAATGCTGCTTTATTTTTTCCATATGCTTTAAATAAATGTAATAAAATTGGTGGTTAAATTTTATTATTCTCATGAATTATGTTGAAAAACATGTAATGTGGAAATACCTTGAATTGATATTCTATTGAATATGATGCTTTTTAATTTTATTTTTAATAGGAGACTGTAAATCAGTCTTTGAAAACTATTAAATTTAGTCTTTTATCATGCAGAATGTAAAAAGACTGAAATATGTAATAATTACAGTTTTTTTTTTTACTGATTCAACAAAAGTATTAAAACAATTTTTGTCTGGGTGGTTACATACAAAAAGTTTTAATTTTATGAGTAAAAAAAATTTATACATTGATACATCTAATTATGACAAAAATAATTAGTTTGACTAACCACTGCATGAAAACCTTAACTATTGTTTGCAATCTATCCTAATAACTTTGAACTAAGTAGTTTCTTCCATAAGCTGTGTATATTCATGTAATTAAAAAACAAAATTAATGTCCTACTATTTAGTGTTAAAAATTTCTGTAGTATTCTAAGAAATGAAACATTAAGTTTAGATTTATTATTTTCTTAAATAAAGCTGTTTTTTGTTATATATTTCATTTAACTTTGAAGCTCTGATTCTAGCATTATGTATTTTAATGGTACAAAAAGGGCACAAAAATTACATGTGAAATTAAGTAATTTAGCTCGTTTCTTTTGTTGCTGATTGCACAAGCAATATTAAAGGATTTTGATCATAAATTTATTAAGTTATTGTATTGTGAAAAATACAAAGTGTAATCGTAATCCAAAATTGTATTTGTAAAGTTATTTTTTTCCTTTTATTTGTATATATGTGTATTTTTAGGTTTTGAAAATCATAAATTAGTCTGTAAAATAATTTTTTGTAATTTTTTAAAAAAATTTATTTTTTAAAATCATTTTTTAATGCATAAAATTTTAATCATAAAATGTAAACCTCTTTCAAAATATAAATTAATGTTTATAAAACTATACACTGTAGGTATTTGAAGATAAAATTGATTTCAACAAAGTGGCTATACCTTTGTCTGAACTTTCGAAAGCCAGAGGAGATTTGAGTAGTTGTTGTATTCTCATAAGAAAATCAAAATATATCAAGAAACTTTAAACTTGGATGCAGCGAAATGAAAAAGCAACCAATATTGTTATTGCCTTACAGTCATCCAGTTGTTGTTGGTCATCAGTAAGTTTCAGCTTTATCAGTGGTTATATTTGTGCCTATGTTTGTATTTGCTATATTTCTTACGAGCAGTGAATATATATGCATATATATATATATATCTGTATCTTTGCTATGTGTATGTAATTACACATCTTCAAGCTTGTGAACTATATTTTTATGCATCCTGGAGAATTTTTGTAATTTCCTTAAACACTAGCAATAGTGTGTAAAAAAATAAGTTCATTTTTTCCTTTATTGACAGAATTTCAAAATAAAATACTTAACATTAAATACATGTATAAAAACATAGTTTATTATATTTTCTGATATTTGAGCAGGATTGGATATTTCCTGCATGATTGTATTTTTTTATAAATATATTAATATTCTCTGTATTTGAATTTGAATACACTAAATAAGTTTATATTACAAATTTATTATTGATTTTCAAATTTGCCTTTATCAAAGGTTGTTAATGAAGGGACCTGTCTATCAATTACAATTGTTAATGTTTATATAATCTAGGAAGATTGTTTTAATTGTATTTTTTTAAGTGAATGTTTGTAATATTTAATGCAAATTGGTGTTTGCTGTATAAATTCAGGGAGAATTATGTATTTTCAAATAGTGATATATGTGTGAACTAATGTGTATACCTTGAGCCTTATTCACTGGACATTTTTTTCATTCCTCTGTCCAGATTTCCTCCCTTAATGTGGAAAAGTAATGTGTATTTTTTTTAATGCTCTGGATCATTTTGATTCATACTGTTAAAAATCTGTCTCATTGTGTTCATTTTTAACATTGTGTCACATAGCGTAATATCATAAAGTTAATGTTGAAATGTGTTTTTCTTTGTATAGGTATAGTCTGGCCTTAAATAGCTATTTCCTATCCTTGATAACTTGTTACATTAATTGCCTTACGATTTATGACAATCTTGTTACATGATAAAATATTTGTGTTCTTGTTGCCTAATGAATATATACATATACTTTTATGTATTTAATGTATATAAACAAGTAATTGATACTTGTGTAAAATAGATTTTGCATGTGATACTTGGGATTATTTCATACACTCATGTCATATAATTTTTTAAACTTGCCATTTTGTTCATTGATAGTTTGGGGCAAGTTACATCCATCTTTTGAAGTATTAATTTACTAAAATTTGTATGGGTAAAATGCATTTTGTAATTTTTCTTTGTCATCTATCAAATTTTGAAAACAATTCATTATTTTTATAGAATTCTCCTTATTGTTAAGATCTATTTTTAGACATTTGCTGGAAATAATCCTATATATAAAAGCAATTATTTTACAAACACTTCTGTTGATAGATTTTCTTTCTTTTTAATATATATATATATCTTAAAATAGGTTGGAGGTGTATTTTTTGCATGTATAAAGTGAGAAATCGGTATTTTTTCAATCATCTTTGATCTGCATAAAATTCTAATACTTTGGTCTTCAGTTAATTGAATTGAAGAAAAAAAAAAGAGTAAAAATAATGTGTGATAAAATGTATTGAAATTGAAATTTCGTTCTTGTTAAGTCTATTTTAGGGGGAGAGGAATTATGAAATCTTTCAGAGTATAATGAAAAAATATTTTATCATTAAATTTCCTTAACAGTATTAAAGTTTGCCGTTGTATTTCTTGTTTCTTGCTAGATACTGTATATTTGTTTAAATATTTTGTTAATGATATTTAATCTTAAGTTGGTTCAAATACATTCCGCAGGAAGAGTTATTCGAAGAGAGGAAGGAACTATATTTAGTTTCATCTAAATAGTTTATTTGTGCTTATATTACAGTTTGCATTGGAATTCTATTAATTGTGTTGTGGAATTATATTGTTCATTGGGGGTACTTGTTTGAAATGTTAAATAGTTATATTTAAAGAAGAAAAATGTAGAGAGAAGAGAGTATCCTCACAACAGCATGTTGGAGCATATACCTTTGCAATGTGCTTGATTTATACAAACTTCTTTGTTTTCACTTTGAGAATAGAAGAAAAAAGAAATTTGAACATTAGGAGAAATATGTATATGCCTCCCCCTCCTTTTTGAGAAATTGTAATGGTTAGTAATTTTCTTATCCAATTTTTATGTATGAGGTGATTCACAAATTTAAAAATTTGATTTATAATCCAATACAAAACAAATTCTGTTGTATAAAGGTGAAGTAATGCTCTTGAGAATATTTTTTATCAAACAATAAATGCTCAAAAAGTTTGAAATGATGGTGGTTCATTGATAGTTAGTGAGTAATAGGATGTTTTTATGTATAATTGATAATTTAATTGTATGAAAGGTAAAAATTTATAACACAAGATATACAGTTCTGTGTGTGTGCACGCATGTGATAGTATTATCTGTGACTTTTGATGGGTCTGTTTCTTAAATAGCAGTATTTTGATCTAACCTAGCTCTTGACTTCCTAAACCAAATTATGATTTTTAAAAAAGGAGAGAAAGGGACAAAAAAAAAATGAAATTACAATTTGAATCAAAAGGAAGAAAGAGCACAATTTTACACTATGGATATAATCGCAAAATTTTGAGTTTATTTTTTATTTATACATTAGTTTAGAGGTTTAAGTTGTTGCAAAGAATTTTTTTATTTACTAAGTTAATATAAAAAGTGAGGTTTGCTGTATGCTGAGAGATTGCAAAAAGAAGGATGGGTCAAGTTTTGAACTGAATTTAAAATTTACGCAAGTGGAATATTGAAAGTGTTTTTTGAAGTGTCACAATGTGAAAGAAACTTTTTTTTATTGAAGGTATATAGCATAATTTATAAATGTGATATGTTGGACTCTTGTGAATTTCTGAGATTCTTATTAGTTGCTGGTTTATCAAGGAAATGTGATTTGTAAAGAGTTAAAGTTGTTTATGACGTTTTTTTCCCCTTCTTTTTGAGGAAGGGGTATTTTTTTACTTGTGATACAGTTTTATCGCTTAAAAACTTTCTGAATTATGAACCTTATTAATATTGAATAATATTAGATGTGTACTTTTTAATTTTCCATGTTAGATTTTTAAGCAGTGTGATTTCATTTGTTCCAATAAGTAATGTGAGGATTCCGCATTAAAAATGTATATTTATTAATCTCATTTTTGTTACTAATATTTTGATTTATGTAATTTTTAGCATTGAGGAAATGAATTGCTGAATTGTTCCATTTTCTACATTTCTTAATTTGAAACTGTTGCTATTTTTTTAACTAATATTTGTTGAAGTATTTCTTTGAAAAAATAGTGAAAATAGATTCAGAGCTGTTGTAGAATTTCTATAAAAGGCATGTTTACATGTACTTGAAAGTAGCTCCAATATTCTGTTTGATGAAGAGCTTTAAATTGGTTAGTTGAAATTTTTAGAATTTTGTTTAGAAAAATAAAAAGTTTTTAACAAAGTTAAAACTGTTAAGGGAGAGGATGTGTTGAAATAAGGATTAAGTGCCTAGGATAATTATATTATTAAAATGATGTGAGAACATTGGATTTTATGGTTTTTTAACTAACTTTTATGGGGAGATAAAAAATTGGTGTTAACAAAACCATCTTGAGTTTTATAATTTTTGTGTCTTGTATTAAAACTCACCTGTAATTTTCAAAGATTTATGTATCTGATTTATCCTTTTTAAAATTTTTTATTTATTGGTGAATTGAAGTAATGATTAAATCTGATCATGTAAAATTCTGTTGCAAGTTAAATTATTTGTTTACTTCTTTGTTCAGGTCATAGTGGAGTAGTTGAGCAATTAGCCTGTAAAGGTAAAAAAAATATCTGATCCCCTCTTCTATGATTTGACATGAATGAAAGTAACATGTCATATTGTTAATGTAAGGTTGCTTTTTGATAATCAATGTTGAATAATACTTCTTTAATGTTTATCATTGTCTTCTTTTTGTAGTGAAACTGTGAAAAATTTATATATTTCCATACTTAAATATTCTCTTAACATGTCTGAAAATATGAGTTAGACAAATGTTTATTATCCTAGAAGGGGGGGGGGGAGAAAAAGGCTTTCTTTGACCAATCTTTATTTTAATATGCCTGAAATTATGAATAAGGTAAGCATGTGAATTATCTTAAATAGAATGAAATGTTTTGGTGTTGCAAATAAAGTGTAACATGAGAAAACTTAATTTCTTAGTATAATGAACTTAAATTAGGCATATATTTATGCTTTTTGTAAAGGCTATTCTCTGCTTAGGTTCGTATTTATGGTTGGATATGTGTGGATATTTATAATGCAGTTGAATTACTGACTCATAATTTGATACATTTAAGACCAATTTTGAGGTTAATAAAAGATAATTTTTTAGAAAAAGTTACTAAAACTGTTAATCCTTTATTGTGCTAATAAGTGTACAAAGACATAATTAAATTATTTTAAATTTAACAATCTGCTTTTTGGGGTATTATAGTTTAGTTATTCACAAAAATAAAATCTAGGATTAAAAAGTCATAAGAGTTCTGGAATAAGATTTTTATGTTGTGATTTTATTTATCAAATTTTATTGGAAGAATTTATTTTTATAATCTTTTAATTGCCTTTTACAATTTCTGTGAAAAAAAACTGATTTTTTTGCTTGAAATTTTTTTAAGAGAGTTCCACTTTGCTAAAAGAGTATGAAAGTATTGCTGCTAACAAAGTAGTAATGCTAATAGTTACATTGTTGTTGATTACAGCTATTAATATAGCATGTTAATTCTTTAAGAATGTTTTTTCTTTTTTGCAACAAAGTAAATTTTGGGGAAAATATGCATAAAGTATTAATCACATATTTCTTTTTTTCAAATATGAAAACTTCGATTTTGTTCATAAAGCTTCTGAATTTAGAGTTATTGCAATAGAAATGATCGCTGATGGAAAGTTTGTCACTGATAGGGTGAAATATATGATAGTTTTTGATTTAAATACACACTTTGAACTTAAATTTCTGGGAAAAAGCATTTTTAAAATCTTATTTTGGACTTTTTTGTCAAGTGTTATGTTTTGGGAATATATTTTCTAATATTTTGGAATTGGGTATGTTTTCTTTTTAAATACATAAAGATTGTTTATATGCTGGTCTGCCTTGATTTCTAGTCAGCTCACATTTTTGTTGTTGTTTAAAGAGGAAATGATATGGAAATATGTTTTTTTAGTTTAAATATTCTATCATATTGATATTTGTTTTTGCTTTCATATAGCTTTTTGTATTAGAACATTTTGTTTATTCCTGTAGGCAGCTATCAAATAAAGAAATTATGTTATGCATTTTTTTACTCAAATATGTTTTTCGATGTTTATATTTTGATTGTTATTTTAGCTCTTGCAAAAGAAAAAATATGGAGCATGTTAATCAAATCAGGAATTTGATAAAGCTGACTTGTGTGTTGCTATTATCTACTTTAATTTGTTTGCTTATGTAAATAAAAAAGTTTTAAGAAAGTTTTGTGATTAATGTTTTTTGCATCATATTTAAAAACATTTTTTTTCGCATTCCCCCCCCCTTCCAAATTAAAAAACAAAGCATTGAATGTCATATTTATATAATATTACAGGGAAGTTAAAATATAAGGGATGAATTGACTTCGCTATATTATTGATACACAGTTAATGTTTGCTTTTTTAAAATTTATCTTTTGAATATTTACTTGAAACTTAATATGAAAAGTTTGTCTTAATTTGCCTTCTATTTTTTTTCTGTTACATTATGTATTAAATGTAATATTGTCTTTTGAGTGTTAATATATTGTCAAATCTAAGACAAGAGTAGACCAGTTTATTGTGATATTTAATAACAAGTCTTTACATGTTTTGTTTGTGATTGCAGTCACTTCAATATACCCCCTCGAGTTCATTTGAATTTCTTGAGACATAATCATTGATTCTTAAATTTAGTGACAGTTTATGTTAACTACAATAAGTTTGCTTTCAAAAAGTGTACTTTAAAAATACAGTGTTATGAGTCACATTTAAAATTTCTTCTAGTCAGCCACATCCAGTGACGTCTCATATCTGGCGGGGTATGACCATGACTGCTTAACAGATTTTTAAAATTACATGGCTGTAAATCTCTTGGTGTATTAAACATTGCAGGAAGATTTATCCTTTTTATATTTAATTTTTCTGCTACAAATCCCGTTATATATACATCTTCAAGGTGAAATGTTTTCATTTGTATGCTTTCTTCGTAAAGCAATTTAATGATATCGCCTGTAAGCAGATACGATGGTCCGAAAACAAAATCTGGATAAACATTAAAAGGATAGTCAGTATAGGAAGTAAACCATTTATTTTTGCTGCTTCTTACTGGATGCCATTCGTGAGCTAATTCCCCCATGATTGCTTTTGAGTGATTTTTCATATCTGTAAGGTTCAAAAAATTCTCCACATTTATGAACATGTCATCATCTACCTTCAGAACGTATTTTACAAAAGAACAGGCTTCTGAAATCCATTTTAAAACCGAAATAGTTTTCAATGTTAAATTGGTATAAGTATCTAAGAATGTTGCTTGTATAATATCATGAAATTTTGTGTTTTCATCCCATATTCTTGTTCGATACCTAGAGTTTTTCGGTATTCCCAGGAAAAATACTACTTTAGCTCCTTTTTCTCTAGCAAATCCACCCCATGTTTCCCTGATTGCAGCTCTAGATTCCAAATGTGTTGCAGATGATGTAACAGCTATGAGAACCGACAATTTCTGTCCTTGTTCTTCACATATATGCTTGTGATCCAGTGTAAAATTAATTTCGAAAGGTAACGAGCTTGAACGAGTATCTAACCATGTTAAAAATAATTTATGAAAGGTCTCTGTGCTATTAAAAAAGAAAAAAGTTGTATTAGCATTTTTTCTGGAATCGGAAAGAAATTTATGATATTCATCATGCTCTGATAGAGTTTCAGATTTGCCCCTGGTTTTATTTGAAGAATTGTGTCGTTTTTCTGAAATTCCTAAGTTTTTCTCGATTTCTAGTATTTTGTGTCTTATAGCAAGAATAAGCTTATTTGTGCTAATTGATTGTTTCTTGTACTGGTAGAAGCTGAAGATTTGAACAGAATGTTGTACTATATACAGTTCACTACATATTATGAATAGAAAAATTGAACAGATTAATATAACAAATACGATTTGCAGTTTCTCATGGCTTTTAGACGTTATTGCAGAACTTCTTAATCTGAAAAAGAAAAAAAATACTAGTTGATATGCATGTTATAGTGAAGAGTATATATATATAAACGCACACACACTATATATATATATACATTAGGCTTTCATATATATATATATATGTATGTAGTACACCATCATACGTTTATGTAATATACATTCTGAAAATAGTACGCGACAATGGGAAAAGCCAAAGTATAAAACGAGTTTGCTTAACGTATTTTAAACAAAGATAGTGACCATTTTCCGTCTGTTCTTTATTAAATTTTTTTTTAAAAAAAAGAATTCCCACATTCTTTTAGCTAGGAAATTAAAATAGAATAGCAAAAATGTTACCAGCAGGATAAAATGAAGGGAAGAAGAGGTTCTCTTAGAAATTGCGAGTTTGTTTTAGGGAAAAGCTTGATGTCAATCGCTGAGTAAGGCATGCATAAGATATTAAGAAACTTTTCTAGGGATCTCAAATCTGTGGGGGGAAAAAAGAGGTCAAAACACTTTCAATGCGGTAAATGAAATTAAACTGATGTTTAGAAAATTAACATTGGTGTAATTAAGATTGAAATATAAATATAAAACCACAGAATTTTAATTAATAATAACTGAAATTGTATCACATAAAGTCAGTGCCCAATTGAACTGAATATCGCTTAATTCAGACAGCCATTAAAAAAATTTCATAGTTAACAAACGTAAATGAAAAGCTGTGTTAGAAGTGACAGGATTTATGTTATATTTTAACAGAGTGGGAGAGAAATCGCTGAAAGTGTGTTTGGAGTAGAAAGTTTTGAAGGACATGAAGCAGACGACAAACCGAAATTTAAAAAAAGAGTAAACGACAAATTGAATATTATGATAAAACTAGCTGTTACCCGCCCGCTTCGCTGAGTATTTCATGATGTTTTATAAATTTTTACTGCTTATATATATGTATAAATTATTGATATCTTAGTCATAGCATTAAGAATTCGATTGAATTGAAAAATATACTTATACCTGTAACTGTCACCTGTTGATAAAAAAAAAAGAGCAGAACTCATCTAATTTGTATTTTCTAAAAATCTCTAAAATTGAAGCATAGAATGATGTTTGCTCTTTCGTGACTCAAAAACCAAGTGGATTCCCGCAAAACCAATTTTCGGTGGATCTCTACTCCGTAAATTGAACATGCAAGCCAAATTTCAAGTCTAAATCTAACAGAAAAAAGCAAAAGTTTTACTATAAATATCCCCGTAATCCCGTTGAGAGCCGTTTTCCCAAATTACCGCTCTTAGCGGATTTCAATTCAACAAAAGAAAAATGCAAACCAAATTTCATTATTATAGTCCTTGTAGCTCGAAAAAAGTAATTTTTTTGTCAATACGTCCCAGTAACCCCCTGCAACCCCCCAGAACTTGATTTGCTTAAAACTTATTCTTAGTGGATCCCTATTCAACAAAAAAAAAACATGCTTAAAAAATTTCAAGTATATGGGTCTAACAATTAAAAACAGGAATTTTTTTCTGTAACTCCTCTTGACCCCTCGCAAACATCTTTGAGGGTCAATTTTCATTTTACTCTTTGTTAGAGGAACTCTATTTCATGAAAGGAACATGCCTACCAATTTTCAAGCTGGATGATCAAGTAGTTTAAAAATGGAAATATTTATCGATTACGCCTCTTAATCTCCCGAAATTAAACTTGGTAGTTGATATTCGCGAAACCCATTCTGTAGCGGTTCTCTACTTTACGAAAGGAATCTGCTTATCAAATTTCAAGACTGTACGTCTAACAGTTTAAAAATGGGGATAATTGTCTATAACGCCACTTGAGCCCCCGCAACGCCACTTCTGGGTCTGTTTTCACAAAACCCATTTTGTAGGGGAATTGCACTCTATGAAAGGAATCTGCTTAGCAAAATTTGAAGACTGTGCGTCCAATTAATTAAAAATGCAAAAAAATTATCAATAACGCCCCTTGAACCCCCGCAACACCACCTAGGGGTCGATTTTCACAAAACACATTTTGCCGTGTATTTCTATCCTATGAGAGGAATCTGCTAACCAAATTTCAAGACTGTGAGTCTAATAGTTTAAAAAAAGAAATAATTATTTATATCTGCCCTTAACCCCCTGCAACACCCCTTGGGGGTCAATTTTCTCCAAACCCGTTTTGTAGCGGATATTTACTCCATGAAAGAAACATTCATACCAATTTTCAAGCAGGTAGGCCAAATAGTTTAAAAACGAAAATATTTATTTCTTACACCACTTATTCCCCTGCAACGCCACTTAGAGGTCTGTTTTCACAAAACCTTCTTATAGCTGATCTCTACTCTATGAAAGAAATCTCTTTATCAAATATAAAGACTGTGCGTCTAATAGTTTAAAAATGGAAATAATTATCTATAACGCCCCTTAAGTCCCCTCAACGCCACTTAGGGGCAATTTTCACGAAACCCATTTTTAGCGTATCTCTACCCTATGAGAGGAATCTGCTAACTAAGTTTCAAGACTGTACGTCTAATAACTTAAAAATAGGAATTTATAACGCCCCTTAAACCCCCCGCCCCCGCAACACTCCTTGGGGGTCAATTTTCCCAAAACCTATTTTGTAGCGGATATTTACTCCAGGAAAGAAACTTACCTACCAATTTTCAAGCAAGTAGGTGAAGTAGTTTAAAAACGGATATATTTATCTATTACGCCTCTTAATCCCCCGCAACGCCACTTAGAAGTCTGTTTTCACAAAACCCGTTTTGTAACTGATCATTATTCTACGAAAGGAATCTATGTATCAAATTTAAAGATAGTGCGTCAAACAGTTTAAAAATGGAAATAATTATCTATAACGCCCCCTAAGCCCCTGCAACGCCACTTGGGGGTCGATTTTCAGCAAACTCATTTTGTAGTGGATCTCTACTCTCTGAAAGGAATCCGCTTACCCAATTTCAAGATTGTACATCAAGTAGTTTAAGCATGGAAACAATTATTATTAAAGCCCTTAACCCCCCGTAACGCCCCTTGCGTTTCGAATTTCGGAAAATCCTTTCTTAGCTGATGTCTACTCCATCAAAGGAACATGTCTACCAAATTTCAAGTCTGTAGGTTGAATAGTTCCAGAGATTTCGTGATTAGTCAGTCAGTCAGTCAGTGAGTGAGTCGCTTTTCTCCTTTATATATATAGATACGTTGAAGAGACATTAGAAATGGAACTACGTTTTGTTATTACGAACATTTCAAGCACCTTCGTTAATTATTTGTAAAAGGAAATAACGCCAAAGGAAGACAACTACAGCAAATCAGTCAATTTTTCAAATAAAAAAATGCAATATCAATGAGGTTGAGCCTGGAGTGCCATGTTCTTTCTGATTTAACCCCTTAACTGTACAATATGCGGGCTACCAAAAGTTGGCCACAATTGGTTTGCCCGTACGCTGTACGGGCACTGATATTTTCTTTCTTCGATTTGGGCTCTTTAAAAATTCTTATGGTGTATTATTTAGAGTTAGTATTTTGGAAAAGGTGATGAGTTTGTCTATGGTATTTAAATACTTTTCGTCGGTCATATTTTTTGTGATGAAGGCAGTAATTTTTATGGTGGTAAAAAAAATGTGCCTTTTTTTTAAAGCATTGTGGTTTTAAAAAAATGATCGCGTTAGGGGAAAAAATAATGTACTGATTTGAATTCTCTCTTGAACAATTGGTTATTAATCGTATTGTTTTGCCTTATTTTCAAATGTATGCTCTTTTTATTGTACAGACTACTTAGCTAAGTGTGCTCAATTTGTAGGTGTTATTTTGTTTAATAATAACTTTCATTAATCCCGACAATTTAGAACCCCACTTTATCCGGATTAATCAAGTTTGTGACTGGCATTGTTGAGTAGTGTATTCGAGTCCTGGTTTCTCTGAAGACATGCTGTGTATAAAGACTGATGTTCGTTAAATCTGTCGGGGCTCAAATCAAAGCCCTCACGTTTGGGTGGGGAAGTTTGGAGAGTGGGGTGCCAGCTCAGGTGTCCTCCTCACAATGTCTATGAGGCCTACTGTATATGCCTATTGCGCCTGGTGCTTCCCACTTCCAATAAGGTCTCTCCATGTTCAGTGGGAGAAAGATCGGCAAGGCTGCTGACTAGCGAAGGATGTCACCAGGAGTTCGTCGTGCGACATGAGGCAGGCATTCTCCTGCTGGATTAAGGCGCCCGGGGGGGGGCATGCACAAGTGTTTGAATTACAGGCAAAACACCTTGTGTAGGTAGCGTGCCAAAGGGAGGCTCGATGTCCAAACATTATACTACACCAAACCGTGAATCATAGTGTGGAACTTGTTTAATGTTCGACGAATGTTCTTTCAGGAAGCCGCCACACCCATTCATTACCCTCACTCTATAAACAAAATCTGGATTTATCTCAAAACAGTACTCGTTGTCGTTCGTTGGGCCATTGATGAAAACGTTGACACCAAATCAGGTGTGCAGCTTTGTGCTTAGTACTTAATGAAGCCCGAGTGACTGGCTACTGTGCGTGCAGCCGTCTCAGCTGCAACTTGTTGTAGATGGTTTGGCGGCTGACCGAAGCAACATATGATGATGGCATATTGTAAACATCATGGGCCGTAGAAAATGGGTGTCGAAGAACCAATTCTGCGAATCGACATGTCATTGCATTTTGTTGCTCATTTATGCGATCCCTTGCCTCTCTATTATTTTTTTAGTTAATCCTGTATCCATCTTGAAACATGCTAGAATATTTGAACTGCACTCACATGGTCGTGGTAGCCTACTGGTCATGGCCATGGTCCCGGCGTGTCTTGAGTTCGAGCCGTAGGGCCATTGAAGACCCACAGTCTATAAGGGCTGATAATTGTTTAATTTCAGAAGAAATTCTTTTAAAATTATTAGAATTCTGAAATAAGTTTTTATTTACCAATTCGAAACAATCTGTCTCCTATATGAATATATCTTCCTCATATTTGAAAGACGTTAAAATGTTATATTTGGTATCAGGAGTTGGGTATGGGAGTGAATAACAGGGACTCGCTTTAAAGAAAAAACCCTAAAGAAGCAACTTAAAACTTTAATGGACATTATTAGAGATGATATTAGATATGAATCAAATCGGAAATAAAGCCAGACAAGGAGGGGGGGGGGATATTCGATGAACTAAAGTTGAAGAAATTGCAGAAAAGACAAAAAAGTAAAAGTTGGGGAAAAATTCCAAAATTTTGATGAGCCTCTAGAATTTTTGAAAAAAACCCATCCTGTGTGCTAACATTACTTCAACGACAGAAAGCCTATATCTCTCCCAATGACCAAGTTCTCTAACGACGAGGGACAGACTTGCAATGCTGTATTCAAGACATAGTTAGATGTTGTCTCTCAAGCTATAGAATAGCTGGGATAATGGAACAAGTACAAAACAGCTCATAGCAGCTCATCGAGGTCAAGCAAATGAAGTGTGCTAAAGGTTTCACATATTAACAAATTAGACACCAATGAGTAGGTTCTGGAATGTCTTTTCAGCTCTATAGACATTTGAATGACTACTACGAGGCTGATTTGCGGGCAGGAAAACAGAAACCCGGGGAAAGCTTACAGGAACAAGCCGCAGGAATAGAGACTAATGAAGGGGCTTTTCTTAACTGACCTTAATACATTTTCGTGATCCTCTCGCCGAGACCTTTAGGAATACATAAACTTCGAGAGAATCGGATCGTTAGTTTCGGAATTATTCGGGAGGAAAGGTTTTTCTGGCCCGAGAAATGAAAGAAAAAAACAAAAATACTTCGACGGTGTTCGGAGAAATCTGCCGTACTGAAATCCGTCGACCTCGAGTGCGGAACGAGTGGAAACTACGGCGAACGAGTGCCATGCCCACTTCCTTTCCAAAATTTCGAATTTAAGCGACTTTTCGATGCATTTCGAGGATACTTTAGCCTCAGGATATTTCAGGATACTTTAGCCATTGACTATTTCATTGATGCCATTACAAATGAGGAAACTCCACAGGCTACTAGGTTTGTTGAAGCTAAAGATTTTTGAACGTTGACCTCCTACTTGTTAAGTTTGAGACTTCTAACTCGCATAGAAGAATATTAAAAGAGTAAGAACCTTAGAAAATAATTCAAAAGAAACCACAGTACATTCAAAGCATTTAATATTTGAAAATCATTTTAAGGGAATCAAGGAGCAGTCAAGAAAGTTGACTACTTTTAGTCGTCAACCGGTTTTAACGTGTTAAATATGTAATTGAAACTGTTCAGCTGCCGAGACAGCCAATCCTTTCAAAAATCAAGGGACCTATTGTAAGTCTAGGCTGTCTTACGAGAGGAAAGTTCCTTCTCCTCTGATTGGCCTTAAAGAGAAGCTTCAGTGCTGTGTGGAGGCAATAATGAATTATGCATTGAAGAAGCTGATTGACATAGGAGTCGTCGAGACCCTATTAAGAATTGACATAGCTATGCAACTGAGAAAGCTGCTTCTTTATCTTCCTCCAAAATTAAATTAATGCTGTAATTCTTGACGAAATGGGAAAAAAAGTGGACGAACCCTTCAAATGTAGGTGCTTCAGGCAACGGGTTTATGTCGAAAAGGTTATGGACCCATGCATCTTGGGCATGGACATCTTAAGACACTATAGATTTACATTTCTTCTCCGGAAAAATTAACTTCATTATAGAGAAGAAGAAATTCCTTTCTTTTGAAAAGTACTATCGAGTTCCAAACCTTAATTTTGCAAGTGACTGAAACTATTTTCATTCCAGCCAAACTGCAATGTTTATTTCAAGGACTCTTTGCACGTCCGGTTTCCCATAGATATGATGTGAATAGCTATCTCCCGGTTTTATCTCCCAGAAATGAATCTTTATAGGGGCATTATCTTTCGGAGGCACGCACACGCACTAGGAGCTATAAATATGCAACACCATAAAAAAAGAGATGATACAAATAACAAATTCGCACGAAAGGAAGAAGATACTAGAATTGTCAAATGTGGTTAGCATTTCAGAGCTATCGAACAACGCAGGAAAGCACACGGCACCTCATACTCTTTATAAAAGGAAAGTTAAGCAGCGGATTTCTCACTCGGAAACTCATTTGAATGTTGGTTGTTTGGGAAAAGATCGTGTTATGCCTCGTATAAGGAAAAGACATGGCTTCCAGTAGGTGTCGCAAATTAAAAGTGGCAGGTTAGTGACCAATCGATTGTGCGGTTTATCATTTCACGATATCACTACTCGCATTGGTCGGAATCCAACGGCTATAATGCGATTATTCAATTAATGGGTTTATAATGGTTATACTGAGCTCCATGCAAGACATCAACAGCTTTTAACTGCCTAAAAGACAGATATGCTATCAAGTTGACCTTGAAAGATTGTGCAGATGCATCACGAACCTTGAGTCAGTAAGTGGGCTTGTTTACAGAACTACAAGTATCCTCACGGGCAGTGCAACGACTTCTGGATCCTTAATACAGCTTCTTTTGACACTGCAACACAGAAATGTGTCGAACAGTGGTGCATTTGATTATAAAACAGGATACAGGATTGGCACCATTTCGTCTTTTCAAGTGAGTCCTGGTTCTACGTGCAGCATTAGGATGGACGTATCCCTGTCTGGATGTACCGCAAAAATCGCACGTGGCCTGCTTACATTAGATAGCTTGATACGGGACATAAACCTAGTGTTATTGTTTGGTGTTTTCTTTTTTGCATCGTTTGTAATCTGAACAACCAGCATTACATTTTTCAGATCTGAAGGGTGGTGTCTGTGCCCTTTCTTTAAAGTCTCGAAGGCATTATCTTTCAATAAGATAACGCTAGTTCACATGTTGCCTGTTACGCCTTGATTTACTCGACACAGTGGATGTTCGACCGTTGTTCTGACCAAGAGGTTCTCTAAATTTTTCTCCCAGAAATAAATCTTTATAGGTGCATAATCTTTCGGAGGCACGCACACGCACTAGGAGCTATAAATATGCAACACCATAAAAAAAAGAGATGATACAAATATCAAATTCGCACGAAAGGAAGAAGATACTAGAATTGTCACTAGAAGCCATCTCCCATTGCAAACATTCGAGAGACTTGGTCGCTATTGCTCTTCGAACACTACGATTAATGAAGAGAGAGAGAGAGAGTCTCTCTCTCTCTCTCTAATTATTTAACAAAACAAATTTCATCTGTTTTATAACATTTGAGTTATAATTTTCATTTGTTTACTTATTCCAATTTCGGGTGAAAAATACAAAAAGTACAAAATTAGGGGGTTAAAATAAAAATAATTTATTTTGCATCTAAGTTTGCAATGTATGAAAAAGTAGAGAATTATTTCTTTTTTTACATATATCATCTTCTAATACAAGAAATTTAGCTTTAAGATGATATTAAAAAGAGGCGATAGAGTATCAGAAAACCGTGACTGTGTCATGAAACTGCAACCGTGGCGGGAAGCTGTGATGTCGTTAGTGAAAGTAATTTAAGAAAATGAATAAAAATATAACTTTCATAAATATTTTAAGACAATTTTCGTAACTACTATACAAATTTATACTTTAAAAAAAATGTTCTCTCCCATATTGATTACATAACGGGATTCATTTCTAAAATTTTAAAATGATACAAATACTTCAGAAGCCGTATTTATTTTTCAATTATAATTTTTTGGAAATTATGTGTGTATTTGTTTGAATTTTAACACTAGTGTAGACGAAAGCATTTTCTTTATTACTAAAGCATTGCTTTTAATTTCAAGCAGACTGAAGAAAATAATATTTATTCAATTTATATATATGTGATAGTTATATATTATTACAAAAAATGCCTCCACTAGCGAGCTAGTTAATATGTCACTCTAGTGCTTATTTGAGCGGTACGGAGCCGCTTCGTTTCTTTTCACCACGTTCAACTTGAACATGGAAATAAATGTTTAATGAAAAACTGTTTCAAGGTCTATTAATAAATCCCAAATTGCGATAGAACCTCGTTAATTTAAAAAGGGCTCCAGGTGCAAGCTATTTTCAGCGATGTTCACTAATTATGTATATATTTTGAATCATTAACATGCATTGCTAAGTCCGATGGGTGCAACCAAAATGATAATAATAACTCAAAAAATGAAACTTAATTATCTGAGCTTTAGTATGAAAAAGATAATACTGTTTATTTTCTTAAAAGCCGATTAAATTATCAGGTAAAAAGGTTAAAAGTTAGCATGATTAGTATTTCGTTGTATTTTCAACTATAATCTTACTTTCGTATTTGATAAGTTGTGGTTGTCACTATTCGGTTTGTGTTTGGTCCAAATATTTTGAAGGGGAAAAATTAATTATTATAGCATTTTTTAATAATTATTAATTATTACTGCTAAATATTTTATTCGGAAAATAAAATCTAAAGTATTCAATCAATGAAACTTTTTTTTTTTTGTTGAAATTGTGAAGAGTAAGAAATTATAATATTTTCAAATGTGTTAAATCTCATCCAGTCAGGATTAAGAATTACGAAGTTCGTCACCAGTAGCTATCCAAAAGGATGGTAATAAAACCAAAAAAAAAAAAAAAAAGGAAATATAGTTCAATTTTAACTTTTCTCTATTTTTTTGACAATGTAATATCAGACATTAGCGCATTAAATTATCTAAAGCAAGTCGATACTTCCTCAGAAAAAAGAAAAGTAAATATTTTTATCAGCATCAAAATTTATTTAAACTACAGAGGCTTTTAAGGAACATTTAGGATGTTCAAATAACATAAACTAACCTTTTAATAAACACGCAATATTAAAATAATGCTTTTATATTTGGAGTTGCGATTTTCAATTAAAAGTCTTTCTTGCATTGCTTTAGCTATTTCTGATAGAAATTTGATACAAAGTAAGTACAGAAATATATAACTTTCAATATATTTATATTTCTCAATACCGCAAATTTAGCAAAATGAGCAACTGGTAAGAACGCGAAATATTTTAAATAGCGGAATGAGCGTTCGAGGTATGTTATTTGTATTCATTTCATCTTTTATTTTCTTACATGGGATATTTTGGAAATTTCCAAAGAATAGAGACTCTCAAAAGAGGTATACATGCTTCTTTTCATTTGTTATGTTTAGGTGTATGAAGAGACTCGTTAATAAATCAAATAATCCATTTCGAAATTCTATTTATACCTAATTTTGTATTTGTAAAATCCAATTATATTTTTCTATTAAAATGTTATTAATATTTTTAAAAAAACTAATTCATTTAGATTGAATTCAATGATATGTTGAAAATGTTCTACAGCTTGAATCTTCAGATTACTTACAAGCATGACCTTTCCTAAAATAGCATCAAGATTTTGTTGAGGATAGATGAGCAGAGAGCTTTGATAAAAGGAAAAATGGGAAGACCCCTTTTTGGAAAGATAAATTCCAAAATGCGTACGTGACAATTTTGAAAATGCAGAGGAGTACTCTAAATATCATACTGACATGGTAAGCCCTAACAATAGCTGTTACGATTTAAGATTCTATTTATTTGTAGTATTACAGCTGAGAATCGCGGCTGCACTCATGTAATAAATAAATATCAAGTTTCCTTGGCATCATGGCTTTTGGGTGACTTGACCTAGACCAAGGATGGCAAGCCAATGGCACGCGTGCCACTGATGGCACGCGACACTGGTTCAAAATAACAAAGTTCACGATGAAGTATTACGATCAAACGTGAGTGATTGGTCGCGATGCGGTGAGGAGCACACTCGTTTGTTATTGTTTTGCCTTCGTTACGTCGTGGACTGCAATTGCTAATGATGCGAAGTTTGTCTAAGCATAGCATAATAAATTTCGTTGACACTACTGTATTTTAAAGTTATGTTTCGATTTTTAACCGTTATTTAACATTGTTAATTTAGCACACAAAAAAAGAAAAAGAAAATGAATGTGCAAGACAGTTAATGTAACAGAGAATTTCAAATTTGATGGACCGAGGAATATGGCATAATTAGTAAAGGCAACAGAGCGGTGTGTATTTTATGTTCTGAAACAGTTGCATGCAGAACATCGTCTGTAAAATGGATTCTATATATAGACACATTTAACTGTTTGAAGGAGCTGATTCTAGCTATTTTAACCACATTTTCATTTATCTAGGCCTACGAGTCATTATTCTTGGAGATTAGTAGCATTAAAGACTGGCTTAGAAACCATTTGGCAGATGATTCCAATTCAACATGCATTCTGCTAAAAGTAACATCTTATAATCCTAATATGATATTTATCATCTAATCTGCAACAGAATTCACACTAATGTTACTTTATATAATTTGAATTACATGTATAACTAAAACATTTACTACTATACAGTGCAAAATGCATTTTTTCGTTGTTAGTATTTAGTTTTATTATTTTTACAATGATCACAAGTAAAAAAATTATTTGATGGCACGTCTGTACCTCATTAAACATTTCTTTAGGAAAAATGGCATGTTGATCTATAAAGGTTTTCCACCCCTGATCTAGACCTTCACTCCTTATGAATTCGGTTTCACGAAACTATCCCATAAGTTATATAAAACGTTAGACGTTATTTTGCTGTCATAAGAATCTGCTCTTGGGGCTGCCTTACCTCAATTCTTCCGATGCTTCCTCTCTCATTTTATTATCTAAAATAGGTGGTTATTCATTAAAAATGTCTGCATCTGAATTTCAGCTATTACTTGGAAAAAAACCCATGATAATCGCCTAATTAGCTGAATGAATAACGTGTGAAAACTGTTACGTTGGCTTACAAAGTATTTCCTTTAAATACATAGTTATTCGTATGTTACTTTCGATGATATTTGCTATTACAACCTTTTTGAATTGCTTTTAAATTCCTTTTTGGTAATCACATCATTTTTTTAAAGCTTAATGAGAAAAAAATATAGATATATTAATGGATTTTTCCCTTATCTGAAAAAAATTCTTTAAAATAATTTATACTAACTTATAACAATAAAAAATACTCAAACACATATTTAAGGTACTTTTTAATTATTCTGATGTTTTATTGTGTTGAAATACCGAGACATAAATTACATTATGTAGCATTTTTTCAAAAAATAATTTTATTTTTATTAGAAATTTTTGAGCTGCACAAAAAATTACATATTGTAATATAATACTTTTATTTTTAATTTCATGTTTGTTTTCTCAGTTCCTGGACATAAAATGCAATGCATGTTCGAATTAATAAAGCAGATAGTTTTAAAAGTGAAATAAGAACAAATGTTATACTACTTTTAAAATATTTCTAATGCACCTGCTCATTTATTTGTTGATGCTTCGCAAAATGGAACTGAATGTGTTTTAAATGTCAGATGTCTTTGATAACTTATATCCAGTAACACATTACTTTAGTACAGTGATTCTCAACCATTGTGCCTCTGCCATTTTGTGCCACTAATTCTTTTTTGAAATGATTAATTATACTCAGAAAAAAATAAGATCCGGAACTGAATCACATTCGGCCGTTTTATAGAAATAAATTAAGGGTCTTCATAGTATATTTAGAATTCTTTCGTGGATAGATGGAAGTATATTACAGATAATTAAAACTCTTTTAAACTTATTTTATTGTTAGTGTGCCACCAAATTTTGGAATTGCTAAAAGTGTACTGCAACGAAAAAATGTCGAGAACTTTGTTTTGAAAAAAGAAGTTTATACAAAATTGTTACGCCTAGTTTATTAATTTTAAAGCTATTAAAAATTACACATTGTGAATTTGGGCATCCTGGAGTGCAGGAAATGATTAACTTAATTTCACCTGTATATTAATGGCCTAGTATAACTCAATATGGTAACAATTATGCAAAACATTGCAATATCTGTCAAATGAATAAGGAAAAAAAGTTTAAAAAAAATAGAAATAAATACAAAAGGCTAAAAGAGTTCTGGGGATTTATGCTACTCTACACTGGCGTTCAAAATTAAGAGAATTTGCATGTTTTGTAAACTTCATGGAAATAATTGAACGAAATGTAAAAATACTGCTTCGAAACAAAGATTCAAATCTTGTACGTAGGATACGTGAACGCATACGTGTGTAGGGGCAGATCTAATCGAGGAACAGGATTTATAAGCGCGCGTGCCAAAATCCGCATTTCGTTCACTATCACACCTCACACAATTAATTGATGTTCTTTTTTGCAGCTATTAATTAAATTAAAATTCAAACAGTAAAACTGAGTAACAATCAACATTTCAGTATGGAATAAGGTGGAAAATTGTGGGTAGCTAGAAACAGGCCAGTCTTAAATCCAGATTTGTAGAGAATTCAGTTTAACAACCAGCATCGTGTTCAACTTATGGAAACAGTTTCAGGATACCGGATCCTTTGAGAGAAAGCCTGTACAAGGTCGCCCAAGAACTACGATGAACAGAGAATATAGTAATTTGTCCATTATAGCAAGACGTAACATGGATACTACAGCTTCTCAGTTCTCTCGTGAGCTGTATGCGGTCAAAAGATTTAAGAGTAACTGTTTCCAGAAGACTTCATGAGAGAGGGCTGTTTGCAAGTAGACCTGCTGCTTGCGTCTCGCTCAGTTCTGAGAACAGGAGAGTCCTTTTAAAATGGAGCAAAGATCATAGAGGTTGGAGCATGGATCAATGGGCGTTCGTTCTCTTCCATGATAAGTTCCGGTTCAACCTAACCACTGATTCTCGCCATACTTTCATTTTGAACGAACTACGGACCCTCCAATGTCCGAGAAATCGACCAATACGACAGTAAGGGTTTGATGGTCTGGGTAGGCATCCGTTGAATGACGGCACACACCTTCATGTCTTTGAAAGAGGTATTGTGACTGCTGTGAGGTATAGGGATGATATCTTGGAGCCCTGTGTTTGCCTTTTCAGAGGTGCAATTGACCATGATTTCATTTTAAGGGATGACAACGTGAGGCCATATAGGGTTCATCTGGTCGATGAATTTCTATATAAGGATATTCACGGATGGATTGCCCAGACAGATCTCCAGACCTCAGTCCTATAGAGGATACCTGGGATATTATGGGGAGGCAACTGCAACTCACAACCCACCTCGGAGAACCATCCAAGACCGGAAAACAGCGTTTGCTGAACGAGTGGGACCATTTGCCACAGTAACACATAAACTCTATTATTTCTGATATAACATCACGGAATGAGGCCTGTATCTCTGTAAGAGGGGACCATATTAACTAATTTTTTTATTCTGTTCTGCAACCACTGTTTCATACCTCCTGACTCCGATGAGTGTTACGTACTATCATGCATGTGTATTATAACCGTTGAATGGCTATTTTTTTGTATTATATCAATCCTATGTACGAACCAAATTTCATTAAAATCAGTCCAGTAATTCTAGAAATAATCGACCAGATCTGAAAATTCGCTTAAATTTGAACATTAGTATACTTTCCCCGACCAATAAGCCGGGGTGAAATGATTATCGGTGGACATAGTTGTTGATTTTAACTATTACAATTACATATTTTTTTCATTAGTAATTAACCATGCTGCAAGGCATGTTTGGGCTTTTATGCCTCAAGAAAGAGACCCTTTTGAAACTTATACAAATTACTTACAACAAGTTTTCACAAATCCAAACACCCCCAAAATTGTTGATTAACAGACATCCTGCTTTTGTTGCTTCAAAAATTAATATATTTCTTAAGATTTATAACGTAAAATATTTGGTAACTATTTCTTATCACCTTCCTTAAGTAATGGTAAAAAAATAAGGTTAATCAATCAATAGTTACTAGATTAAAATGTAAATTAAACTTTACTTCCACTATAAAATATGTAATTCCAGACAACTCTTTATTACACAATAATTTTGTGCGATTTTATTTAGACCTTCTTGGTTAATAGCTTTCAAGTTATTTACGGTAACATATAGTAAACAGGATTATCGAGCTTATTACGCATAAAATCATTGTACATAAATCTTTGGAGATAAAATAGAGAATTTATACCGTCTTTAACTGAAAAAAAAATTATACATTTCTAACAGAAAATATTGAAAGTAATATGACAAAAGACGTCGTTTATCCTCATGAATATTACGATAATCAAAAAGCAGAGTTAAAAAATTTCCACGTCTTAGCTCTTGCAACTAGCAAAATATTTAAAAATGTTTTCCTATGTCGATTTAAAATCATTTGTTGATTATTTTTAAAGTAAAATACATGCGCTTTCTTACATATTTATATTTATTTGATTGTATGTTGTATTTATTTCTTTGTTTTTCACATACAACGTATGAGATGAAATAATAATAAAAAAACTTTACATTATAAAATTAATAAATAGCATATGATCTTTAATAGTTTTAAAAATTTATTTAATCATGATGTAAATGGTAATATATGACTTTTTAAATGTTTATAACAATAATGTAAGCGTAAATTTTTTTTGATTTTTTTCGTTTGAGAGGTTTCTCATCTTCATTTTTAAGATAAAAATAGCTTCATCAAAATGATATAGATTTGTTTTTATCAGTTTGTTATTTAAATGCTTAAGGTAGACTATAATTTGCCATTTTTCAGTTGAATCTTCATAAATAAAAATGGATGTTTGTGTGTGTCATATATATGTCTCATGCCTTAATAAACCGTTCATCTGATTGCGATGAAACTTTGGGGAATGGTTGGACGCATGCCAGCGAAGGTTTCTGAGTTAGTAAAATTGGGGAAAGAGGGGCGTTGTGTGTGCGGGGGCTTAAGGGGCGTTAAAGATATATATTCCCGTTTTTGAACTATTAGACCTACATGCTAGAAATTTGGTTGGCTCGTTCCTTTTATGGAGTAGAGATCCGCTACAAAAAGTGTCTTGAGAATAGACCCGAAGGGTCGTTGGGAGGGCTTAAAAGGCGTTAGAGATAAACTGAACTTTTAGGCGTGTGAACTGTGTTTTTGAACTTTAAGGCGCGTGAACTTGAAATTTTGTTCTGTGTGTGGCATGGATTTTTTTAAAATATAGATTCACTAGGAACGGATTTTACGGAAATGGATTTTTATTAGGGGAGAGTTTCGGGAGTTGCTGGGACTTATTTATAAAAATTTTTTGTTATCGAACTACTATTAACCGTAATGAAATTTAGTATGCAAGGTACTTTTGTTGAATGGAAATTTGCTAAGGAAGGATTTTTTGGAAATCAAATCCTATGGGGGAGAGAATATTTTTTTTTTGCGGCGTATTGATAAAAAATACTCGTGTTCGGACTACAAGACCTATAGTAATGAAATTTGGTGTGTATGTCTCTGGTGTTGAATTAAACTGCTTTGTTGAACGGGTCTTATAGAAATCGACTCTCAAAGGTGGTTACTAGAGCTTGTTGATAAAAAAAATTCAGTTTTTTATGTATTAGATTTATACTTGAAATTTGGCTAGCATATTTATTTTATTGAATAGAGATCCATTTTAAAAATGGGCTTTGTGGAAATCCACTTGGGAGGAGAGAGTAAAAGATAACTCTACTTCAATTTTAGAAATTATTATTTGGAAATTCTGTCCTTTTTAAATCAAGAATTATAAGAATATCTTTCAGTACAATCGAATTCTTAAGGCTAAGATAACAAAAATTTATGCATATATATGCATATTAATACAACATCATGAAATACCCAGCGAAGCGGGCGGGTAACGGCCAGTTTGAAATAAAATTGCATTTTGAAAAGTTGAATGTAAGATAAGTATGCAAACTTTTTTTTAGATTTAAGATAGTGATTTATTTGTAAATGCAATATAAATGTTTCATTTGTTACCAAAAAAAAATTTTTTTAATAACTTTTTTTGTTTTTATATTTTTACAAATTTAGTTGAGTTTGTATTTTTAAGCCCTTAGTTTTACAGATTCACCAATTAATCATTATTTGTGTCTATTGCAAATAAGATATCATGATCTGTCTCGAATAAATAAAGCTAAATTCATCAGGGAAAAACTTCAGTTTTCTTAAAATAAGCATAAATGAAGTATAATATTTAATGGAAGTCTATAATGAAGGATTTAACGTTAAGGCTATATTATTAAAGGTATGACAGACAAAACTACAATTTGAGTAATAAAGTCTCCAAAACGCAATTGATGTATTATTATAAAAAAGCGATAGAGCAAGTATAACGTGTACATACACATATCAGAGATAAAGGGAACGTGTAAAAATAAGAAATTACGTAGGAACCAACCATGGCTTAGCACATTCGATCGCATTGCAGTAAATTGTTCAGTTTTGTCTAGATCGAAAGAAAATGTCACACCTCATAGACGAATTTCTTCACTTAATCAATTTCAAGGCTAGGATAATGATACAGCGATAGTATTATAATGGCAGGCTTAAAAGTTTTTGTACATGGAAGTGTAATCTCATCTGAGTATTTTTTTAAAGCGAAAAAGATACTTGTGTAACAGAAATCTATTGATAAAAGGTTATTTTAACTGAAAAGGAATCTACATATTTTTCTAAACGACATGAATTAGATTATTACATTATCTTTCATATAATACTTAATCCCTATCTTTCATATTTCAAGTAATTTAATGCAACTTTTTAAATAGCTATATTTTATTTATTTTTTGTTGTTGAACGTACATGTATTACGTAAATTTAAGAGCACTGCTTCTTAAACTACACTTAAGATGTCTATTTAATAACTTTTTTTTAGAATTGTGCAATAACCATCGTATTTAAACTAAAATTTTCGAATTTGCTTAAAACAATGCGAAGTAGTGTTGCAAAAGACTTTCGGCTCTACATTTGTAATTTTAGAAATGGCGAAATTAAGAACGTTCGCGAGCTTACTTTTAACGCATATATCATATTCAAAAGCAAATTTTATGGCTTGATATTGTAACGAATTTCACTGTTGGGTTCAGGGATTGAATAGACTTTAATCAGGACAGCGATAAAACAGTTCTTTATTATCAGCCCAATGAAGAATACAATGTTCAGAAAGGCATAAGAACAGCCGAAGTCACAGTAATACAACACAACAGTAACACAACGCAATGTACTGATCCAGCGGGAAATAGATCAAATGCAAAGCCGTAGGCTTTCGTACTCTTTTCGGCATAAATCCCGACGGAATCACCCGTAAAGTAACAAAGGCTGCCGGCGCGTCTGAGCTTCAAGAAATCTGAATAACAACAACTCATGTTGCATTTCAGTATGCCTTATATAGACACGGCGAAAGTGGTAGAACATTCCAGAAAATAGGAGAACCGGAAGTCGGAACCGGAAGTCGTCAAATAGCGCCAATATCGCCAAATTTGGCGACAAATTTGGTGGCAAAATAAGTTGCCAAAACTGTCGCCAACTAAACGATATCTCGCCAATTTGGCGAGATACCCATAGAGCCCCATGTTATTTACAAGGTCCCATAGCAATTGATCTAATTCACATGGTTACATGCAATAAACATTAATCCTGCACTATTTTTCACGCAGAATAGTAATTTTGACATAATTTAACATAATAAACACATTTTAAATACCAAAATCGTAACAATATATAAAGAAATCGTAAATAAGAGTTCTTAGATCTTCATTTATTCTATTACAAACCTTTCTCCACATAATATATATATATACAGGGTGTCCCAAAACGACCGCATAAACTCTGCACAGCTAGATTCCTCGTTGGGAGTACATAAAAACTGCCCAAAGAAGCATTCATGTACGATCCATAGTTTACGAGAAAAATACGAAAAACAAAGCATGACGTCACTTCCCCGGTGCAAGAAAAAACACTTTATTGAACATATCAACAGTAGTATATGCACAATTTAAGGCAGATGTTCAAAATGTCCACCGTGCATGTCGAGACAGGCTTGAGCACGCCGTGGAATGGCTGTCATCACACGTCGCAGCATCGTGGGGTCCACCAAAGTACAAGCAGCATGCAGACGAGCAACTAAGTCCATTTGTGTTGTCACTACGTCTCGATACACCAGTTCCTTGAGATGGCATGTCGCAGTAGTCGCAAGGCATGTCGTAGGTACATCTCACAGTAGTCACGAACGGAATACATGGCCACCATACGATGACTACTGGTAGTTGCAAGATGCAGCCTTTTAAATACCAGTTCAACGGCGGCTTAACGTCATTCTAAGACGTGCGCATGCATGACTTGACATGCATGACGAACGTTTTAAATATTATCTTCTGGAAATATATGGAAATACTGTTGTTGATATGTCCAACAAAGTGTTTTTTTCTTACACCGGAAGTGACGTCATACGTTGTTTTTCGTATTTTTCTCGTAAACTATGGATCGTACAGGAATGCTTCTTTGAGAAGTTTTTATGTACTCCCAACGAGGAATCTAGCTGTGCAGAGTTTATGCGGTCATTTTGGGACACCCTGTATATATATATATATATACACTCCTGGCCACCGTAAATAAAACAACAAGAAAGACAAGAGATAGCACAACAAAATTTATTTTGTAGATAACATGTTGACCAAGTATCAAATGATTAAATTCATAGACTTCTGAGAAGTGTGGTTCCTGCCAGAATCAGTAGCCAGAGTAGCCGCATTGTTGGAGATCACCGCTGCCACACGCCTCGGCATTGATTCAAAGAGACTTTGGGTGTGTTCTTGGGATACAGCAGACCAAGCAGCTTCCACACGTTGCTAAAGTTGATCTGGTGTGACAACTGGGGGTGTAATCTGGGTCAGTCATTGAGCAACGATGAACCACATGTTTTCTATCGGCGAAAGATCCGGAGAGCGAGCCGGCCAGGGAAGCAATTAAATCTGGTGATTGACGAAGAACCTTTGGACAATGCGTGCCACGTGTGGTTGCGCATTATCCTGTTGAAATATGGTTGTGGCCAAGCCCTGAAGGTAAGGAAGGACAACTGGCTCCAACACCTCGGAGATGTAGCGCTGGCTGTTTAAAGTACCGGCAATGCGTACTAGAGGAGTGCGAGAGTGATATCCAATACCACCCCATACCATAATACCGGGTGCAAGACCAGTGTGGAGGTGCATAACGCAGCTGTTCAGCATCCTCTCTCCACGGTGTCTCCAGACTCGATTCCGACCATCGTGGTGTTGCAGACAGATGCGTGACTCGTCAGAAAAGACAACTTCATTCCATTCTACCACTCACATCCTTCTTTCATCGCACCATTTGGCGGTGGAGACGTCTTTGGTTCTGCGTCAAGGGTAGACCAAGCAATGGACGTCTTACCGACAGACCACTCTACTGTAAACGGCGTCGAATGGTACGCGCAGACACTGAATGATGCGTTAAAGACTCAATGTGCTGTGCTATGGTTCGTGATGTGACTGAGCGATCCGTCACTGCCATGCGCACATTTTGCCTGTCCTCACGTGAAGTGGTGCACTGAGGTGGATGCGATCGACCACGTCGGTCCGTCGTACCCTCCTGCATACAACGGTCACATATCCGCATTACAGTTGTTTGGTTTCGTCCAACACGACTACCGATTTCCCTGAAAGATAATCCACAATCTTGGTAGGCCACTATCCTTCCTCTGTCGAACTCGGATACTTGATCAAAAGCTGATCGCTGTTTTCTACGAGACATAACTGATCGTTTTTTGAAAAAACCACAAGAAAAACACAATTGCCGATCTTGAAATCGTCGAAATCTCGAAGCCTTAAATAGCGCTTTGAGGTGGCGCTACAGGCGTGCGTGATGTGTGTCTGCGCTGAAATTCTAATTATTTGCATGTCCCACCTCCACTAATGCATGTTGTAAATTTCATGTTATTTGCGTGCTTCCTTCAGGGTGTTGCATTTACGGTGGCCCCAGCAATATATATATATATATATATATATATACAAACTTATTTATTTGAACTCATCTGTAATTAGCTTAAGAAGTTTATAGGAGAATTTATTTCAAATAGGGGGATTTAAATCATTATAATACTCCACCATTTTTTAATACAAAATACACCAGTAAACGGTTCCAACTTGAGAGGATAAAAATTATGCCTAATAAGAAATAAATTATTAATAAAAAGAGGGAATATAAAAAGAGAGAAAAGTTTCAAACTATGTTCACAGAAAGATTTATTGCACAAAGGGTGAAGGAAAGCTGTGCTTTTAATTTTCTTTGACAGAAATAATATAAAATTAGTCTTTTAATAATTACAAAAATTAAAATGTTCGCTCTATTTATAAAGCATGTTGTAACTCAAATAATAAGCATAATATAATTTTCAAACTTGTTGTAAACCTGAAACCTGTGGAATGCTTTTCAACAGAAAATAAGAGTAGTAGAAATATCCATTTACAATTCGAAGCGTAAAAATTAAGTGTTACCATTATAAAGAATATTTACGTTTTTTTATTGATATATTCTTACAAAATGCCTCTTCATTCTTCAGCCATTTTAAAAATTGCAAATTATAACCATACTAAGTATAAAAATAACAACAGAATTACTTTTGTACCCAAATTGAAAGAATTTTAATCATACAGTTATGAAAAGCATTATTTTTTTAAAAAAAATAAACCTTATAATAATAGTTACAATACATAGTGCATGATATTTGAAATATCATTTTAATTCGTGTCTTTTGTATTACAACACCAGGTAAAATATTTGTCATTGATATAGCAAAAGGGGGGTGCATGTTTCAGAAACTAATGCATTTTTCACCAAGTACTGACGGACTTGTAATTTGAGAAACAAAGCCCTTGCCTCTAAATAATTTGCATAAGCAACTTTGCTTTTGAAGTTTATTACCTTTATCTATATAAAAATACTCTGCATTTACGAATACTTACCTTAAAATGATTTTTAAAAAGTTATCATACTGCACTGGACTTTAAAAGTTAAGGAACAATCAATTTTTTGAAACTCACTTTAAAAAGAATGAAAATAAAAGTAAGATATTGCTTTTTATAGGCTAAGCGTAAAGCAATTTTTCCCAACAAGAATTTTGGAAAAAGGATTAAGATTTTAATGAGTATATAGATTCATTACCTCTCTTCGTTCAATTCAACAAAAATATATGCGTTTTTATTGATATAATATACGATTTAAATCATTTTAATAATTTTTGTCCTTACCTAATTTAATAGAGTTTAACTGCTTAATTTATTCGCAAAAAATATGAAGAAAAAAAAAGATATTCAATGAATAGTGAATTTGAAATTCATATAAAATTCATATAACGTATTTAAATAACGATTGTTTCGCAGTTATTTTGTTAACTAATGTATGTTTAGTTTATTAATAGGTGTGATGGAAGATTTTGAACTAATACGGAGTTTGTGACGGGTCTCTATTCGCGATATTTTTCTGATTAATCCTCTTGGGGAAACTTTGGGGCTAGCATTCACATTAATTCACAGCTTTTCAAGAAGAACACGTGATATATGTAAATTAATTTGACTATATAAAGTCTATAGGTTTTGTAGATGTATGAGAGAAGGAGCCGTGAAGATGTTAAGTAAGTGTGCATATCGAAGTATTTCATTCACAAACCTAGCTCGCGTTAAGAAAGTAATTTCTGAGATTAAATTGTTAGATTGAAGATTTAAGACAGTAGAATTAGAATTAGCTATCGGATCATTAGTGCTTGTTCTCCTTATCTATTTCTGGTAGTCGGGTTTACTTAGAGTTGGTTATTAGGAATATACATCGCTTTAGATATCACTCCTAGGTTTCTTCTTATAATTTCACTTGTGATTGTTCAAGTGTGTGTTCAAAGACTAAATAAATCTAATTGTTATTATGAAGTTTGTTGGTGATGCTTTGTTTCTCCCCACACCTAGAGCCGCGCAGGACGTAGAGAGAGGGGGGGGGGCGCCGAATAGGCCACCCGGACCCGCACGAGTTTAATTCAATGTATAACATCAATATTTTTAATTGATTGCACATATTTCAATTTATCAACTATTAGCTGTATTTCTAAAATTTCTTACGTAAAATTAGGAAAACATCCACAGAGTTAAGTTGTAAGCGTGATAATCGATTTAATAATCCTTTTTATGTATTCATTATACTAAAAATTTCAATTTTTCACAGTAGGATAAAACATCATAAAACCCCGAATTCATCACAGCAAGCATTTTGTTATAAAACCTCCGTTAATCTTTCCCCTTTCTTTTTTAAATATAAAATATCAATTTATACAAGTCAATTTACCCTGTCAAACAACTAATACATTTTTATCAATCCCAAATGAAAAATCCTCACGTATCTGAATTATAAATGCATTTTTTAAATAAATTAGAATAAGTACATTTTTAAAATTTGATAAAAAATATTTTATACTTACAGCTTATTTCGGCACATTAAGTAAGCAAGAAGCAAAATCCCATCGGAAACGTGCAGAAAATTCCTTTTATATGTTTTCTGTGGATAAGAGAGCTATGTGGACCCCTTTCAATGGGTTGTAATATTGATCAGGTTGGGAATACAACACACTGGATATCATTGTAGTTAATAATGCAAAATTGTTTTTCATTTAAAATTTTCTGTTCTTCAAAGCTTCAAAAAGAAAGGAGAAAAGAAGGGAAAAATATTTTTATAGGACAATTTCAAAAGATAATTTTATATTTAAATGAAAGCTAATCGGTAACTACTCATATGATTTTGTAAATATTTAATTCTAAATACAAATCGAGAGTTAAATTTTACTACGAATGATAGAAAGAGATCTGTAATATATATATACTTATATAGATAGATAGATAGGTAGATAAACAGAGATGTACTTTATAGATTAATGACTTGTATTATCTTATTAAATATTTTAAACTATAATTCATTACTTAATGAATTTTATTTAAAAAAAACGCAATTTTTTAAAAAATTGCTGTTATTGAATTTTAAAATATATAATTCAAATAATTAGATTTTGGAGCAGTGAATACCATCATTAAGGACTGGGAAACTATAATTACAACTAATTTTATCATAATCTCTGTAAAAGTATTATTAATTATAATGTATGTATAAATATGTCCTTAGGTTATTATGAGCAGCAACAATCAAATGCAGAAATGTACACTGAGATTGATTTTAAATTTTATTACTATTCTTTGGTTTTATAGTAACCGAGATGCGTGCAGAGTAAAAAAGAAAAAGCAACATTATTTATTATTTTTTCATAGTTTTCTTTACTTATTCCTAAGTTTATGTCAAAAATAATTTTTCTTTCAAAGAATAATTTAGAATTTTTTAAAGAGGATATTTAGAAGAAATAGTTAAATCTATATTACAATATCAACCTTTTAAAAAATTTAATTATTAGTTCATCATCAGTTTTGGAAGATAATAGTTAAGAATCATGAATGTATATATATATATATATATATATATATATATATTCATGGTAAAATCCATTTGCTTCATCCTAGCGTTTACAAAGGCTCGATATTTACTAAAAATAGTCTTTCACTATTTGTCAATTGTATATAATTCATTTTTAACTCTAATATTATTGCTCAGTTTATAGTCAAAGTTAAAAAAAATTGTGGAGACACAAATCATGTGCTTCGTATAAGCAAATGTTCACGCTTAAGACATAAATTGAGAGGAGAAGAGAGAATATTACCTGCCACGTGGACACTTTCTTATGAGAGTTTCCGAGTTAACCTCTTTCCTAACAGAACTAAATTCACTCCGTTGTATTCGCTGTTACCGACTTCGTTCGACGCCGTTGCTAGGCGACTGATTCTACCCATTAAAAGTGAAGTATGTAATAAACTAAGCCCATAATATCCAGAGAAGCCCCATGGCGGTATTTTTATTTGACGTCCTGATAACATTGATTCTAGGCTCATCGCTCCTGATCATTTTCCTCATGGTTACTCAACGGTTTAGAATATTTTTTCTCTCTTTCAAATGATTGTCATGAATTTGCGTTTTAGAGAGTTAATATGTTTAAATCTATCTATTGATTTATTAACAAGGGTATAAACGGAGCTATTTTAACATAATTCACTGTGTAGAATGGTTGGTATAAGAAGAAAAAGATTTGGTGAAGATTTGGTTGATTGGGTTAAGTACTTCTTTGTCAAACACCTAATGCAACATTTTATTAAATAGTCGTACTCTGTGTTTGCATAAAATATGATCTTTGAAAGTCTTTGCGATGAAAAAATACTGAATAAAAGAAGCATGAGAAATTTTTTTGAAAGTATAGTTCTCTGCGAATTTTAAACTTATTCGAAACTAAACTTAGTCGAAAGTAAGAGAAGAAATATATTGGTTCTATTTGATTCATGGATTTTTGTTAAAAACAATAGTGTAATTTATTAATCTATAACATAAGACTATGCAAAATCTATTAAAAAATTCTGTAGAATAACAAATGCTTTAATTAGAACTTTTCAAGAGGTATTGATCCTTTTTGTGTTGCACAAAAATAATTTCAAGAATATTCCACAGTAATCAGTAAAATAACTCAAAAGAATTCTTGTGCATGAAATCAACTGTAATTTTAGGTAATGAGAATTAATTAACTGTAATTTTAGATGATGAGAATTAATTAACTGTCATTTTAGATAATGGGAATTAATTAACTGTAATTTTAGAAAATGAGAATTAATTAACTGTCATTTTAGTTTAAAAGACGTCAGAGACAAAATACATAGCTCCCTTGTTTAAAATAGACCTACGATTGAAGATGAGGTTCTAATTAAAAATCTACAGATTAAAATAATATTTAGTAAATGCATTACTTCTATTCATATATGGGCGATAAATCAGTAGAACATCGGTAGAAGATTCTTTACTTGTTTAGACAGTTTTGTATGATATACTATCTGGTCAATAGAATCTATACACCTAGCGGTACGAACTCGGACAGTCATGAGGCATGTATTATGATGTCCTGCTTTTGCATCGATGGTAGTCTGCACACATCTGGAGAGATTTTCCACCAGATCCAGAAAGGTGGCCACAGAAAGTGATTTTCAGGTGTCCATCACAGCTGGAGTGAGGAACGGCAGTAAAGATGGTCTATTTGGCTGGCTACATAATTTGCGTCCTAATTCGTTCCAAAGGTGTTCTGTGGCAGTGGTTCTTAAACTGTTGTCCGTAGACCTCTGGGAGTTCACAGCGTCTTTTTAGAGGGTCCGCAAAGGTCTCTCATTTAATGTTAAGATTTCTCTCTTTTACAGACTCTGAAAGGCCTCATGCAAAAGTGGAAATATGCGCCATCCTTGATTAGATCACTTTATTGTCCCCAATGAAAAAACTGTACTAGAACATGTATTTCGATCAAGAATATTAGCTCAGTTTTTTTATTATTTGTAACGTAAAGTTTTCAAAACACATTGTATTTTCAAAAAATATAGTAGAAACACATCTGCAAAGATTGTGACGGGTCTATCCGCGTCAATCTTCCATTAGCCCTCTTGGGTAACTTTGGGGCCAGCAATTATTCTATTTCACAGCTTCCTCGGGAAAAACACGAGATAGTGATATGCTAATGAATTCGACAATATAAAGTCTAGATTTAGTAAGAAAGCAGGAGGAGAGGGAATTGCCAAACTTGTAAGTATCAACTACGGATCTCTCCAGCGAGCTTAGCACGTATTAGATAGTAATTGATATTGTTAATCATTGAAATAATCAAAGGGATTATAGTAGTATCGACCTGAAGTTAGTAAGCGTTCGTCTCCTTTGTCAATTCTAATAGTTGAGATTATTTAGTAGGGAATATTAGATTTAAAGGTTAGAATTGAATGTTAGAGTCTTGTATCAGGATTAATCTAGGGAATTGAATAATCACTCTACTTATAGTTTCTACTTATAGTGTGACTTGTTAATTGTATTTGTGTGTTGTTAATAAATATTTGTAATTATGGCTTTCGTTGGTGATAATATGTTTCCTTCCACACCAGGCGCGTCGGGCAATGGGAACTCAGTCCGAGATAGTACTGGTCACGACAAGATTAAGAACTGAATTCATAGTCTTAGTATTACTGAGGAACTTTTAAATCCCTTAGTCATGTGTTGAAAATCAAGGAGGAGTGTTCAAAATCTTGTGGGTCCACGATATTAGGCTGATACATAAAGGGTGGCGTGGTGATCTAAAGTTTAAGAACCGTTGTTCTATGGGATTTAGATCAGAGCTATGAGAAGGTTAGTTCAGTTGTTGAACACCCATTTGATCAAATCATGAAGGCGCAAATTTCGATTTGTGAATGGAGCAATTATCCTACTGGAACCTTTCCCAAACTATTGCCATTGAGTTGAAAGAGCAGCATCGTCTAGAATGTCCACATACATCTCAGAGTTCATGTTTCCAACTACAGGAACTATGGCCAAACTATGAAAAATACATCCACACCATGATGCTGTCAGTCAATTAAGAAGCGCTCACCTGGCATCCGCCAAACCCAGACACCTACATCGGACTTCTAGAGTGTAAGGAGAGATTCATAACTCCAAAGAATATTTTCCATATGTTTCGACGTTTCTCCTGTTTGGCTTGTAAGTGGCTGCATGACCATGGAATTCCAGGGGTATTTTTTGACTCTCGACGAACAGTTCTGATACGAGTACTACCGTTTAATGAACTTCAGAACTCCTGAGTTTTCTTTCAGTATCCTTTTCAGATTTATACGGATGCATTAACTAATGTTTTGACCTGCCACTTTGTGACGGATCTATACGCGATCTTCTATTAACAAGCCTCTTGGGTACTTTTTGGGCCAGCAAAATTCACCAATCTTCTCCTAAAAAAGGAAACGTGATATGCAAATTAAGTTTAATACATATATTTCTAGTTCGCGAGTTAACGACGTTAGTGAATTGGAAGTGAAGAGAATAAATAGATAAACAGAAAGTTAGAAGTTGAGTTAACTAGAGGTGACAAGATAGTTACAAGGTGAAGATTAAGTTTAAAAGTCCTTGTAAAAGATTATAGTCAGGAAGTGTAAAAATAAGTTGGATTGACTAGAAGATTGCATAAGTTCAGGTACTGTCACCTTATATTACGTTGATATTTAAAATATTGAAATCGTTAAGCGGGCATTAAGTACTTATCTTCTGTGTAAAGTAATATTAAGGAAGAACCACATTATTATAAAGTGGTTATTAAATGTATTCTCCCCAAACTCGCAAATCTCGTCTCTTCCTTCTGTTGCTTGACTGAATTATCTTATTTATAGTGTTAAATTGATTTGTGTTTGAGTCGATTAAAGTTATAAATAAAATAATTGGAACTTATCATGTCGAATGATCCTTTGATTCCTTCCACACTTTTAGATAGGTCACAGGGTAGAAGGGAATTAGGTTCGTTTCAACTTCATTTTTATGCAGTTCCACTGTTTTGACGTCTCCACTTCACGATTGCTTCACTCATAGTGGATTTCTGCTTCTGTAGAATGTTTGAAACTTCATGAACTGATTTTCCACAAAGATGGCATGCCCCTATAATGCCATGATGTAAGTCACTAAGAACTTTTGTCGTATCCCTTGTCTAACAAACGAATAAATATGACCAGATAAACCCCTACCATCACTTTAATAGCTTTCAGTTACGTATATAAAAACGTCACTTTCCAGATTCACTTGGGGGGGGGGCCGAATACTTTTGGCTAGATAGTGTATTGGCATTTTATTGTAGTATTAAAAGAATACTATGTCTGATAAGGAAAAGAAATAACTTTAATTAAAGATAGAGCCGTTTAATTCTCAATTTAATAAGGCAAAGTGCAAGCTTAAGACTTAATAGATAATTGGGTTATTCAGATTGCATTGTTACTTTGATATGGTTCCAGAACATCAGATTATGCAAAATGTTTAATAATAATACTTGTATTTCAGTTTTCGTTAATTTATGCGACTATTACATAAATAATTTTTGATTAGAAAATGAAATTTTATTAGATTATTTGATTAAATAACAGGAGATTTTAGTTTAAATTATATAAAAATGAACGAAAATAATAGTCAAAAACAGGTTTTAAATTTTAGCTATGTGGTTACAGATTTGTATTAGACAATGCTTTCATTTTGATACATTTGTTAAGAGCGATTACTTATAAATCAGGCAAAATAAAGGAAATATAATGAGTATTAGCTTTTAATTTTTCAAATTTTTTTTCTCGACAATACATCTTTCTCACCCCCCCCCCCCCCACGCACATACAAATGGTTTGGAGCAAAACTGATAGTCGTGCTTTTTTATTTTTTTAAATAATTCCTTAAAATTAAGAAAAAAAAATATCAGCAACTGTCAGTTGATCGAATCATACTTGAGTCACCAGATCCAATATGGAAAGGTAGCTAATGTTACAGGAAAACTGACAATAAAATTTCAGAGTTTCTCTTCTAATTGAGATAACCAACTCCAGACACTGTATTTTCAGTCCACACATAAATTAATGAAATTAAAGTTATGGTTACAGTTATATTAAAATACATAATACATTTTATTTATAGACGAAGCTTTTGTTTTGCTCGCATTGATCATAGAAGTTACAGCTAAATTCTTGATGAATAAAATGCAAATGCAAATATGAAAATATAAGTTTTACTTTCAAATACAACAAATTAAAAAGATAAAATCGAGATTTACAAATTTCGTACATTGGAGACGAATTAATTTTTTTCTGTTAACAAAACAATTTTAATTTCCTTGTTCATAGGGCTACTTTTTCATCAATATCTATCTAAAGGTGAAATTCCCAGTTCGTGTTAGATGCGTAATTTCCTAAAATTTTATATCTTTGATTAAAAAGCGGGAGTTAACTTATTTGAATTCCTGATAATTTTAAAGAAAAAAAAAATCTAAAGACAGTTGAAATGGAATAGTATACTACCAATGGCAAAAGCAAAGATGAAATTGTAATTTTTCGGATGAAAGCGAAGAAAGCTATGCATTAATGTACATACATGAATAAACTGATAGACTTTCTCTTTTTTTTTATTAGGTTCGTAAAAGACCTGCTTTTTCGCAAAACATGCCAACTGACAATCATTTTAATTTGCACCAAACAGCTTTGGGTAAAACTTTTATATTCAAAAAGATATTTAGCGTGTTACTTCCAACAAGTCAGATATCGATGTTCAACTTGAAACGTGTATTCCCTTAAACGTTTTTCCAATTCTTACAATTAGTTCACACTCTCCCTATATGCACACACACACACACACACACACACACACACACACACACACACACACACACACACACACACACACACACACACACACACACATACACACACACACACACACACACACACACACACACACACACACACACACACACATACACACACACATATTGTTCAAATTTTCAATCGTTAGTAAAATACTTTCTATCCGTCCATTCAAGTTCAAATACAATTTTTTAAGCTTGTAGTAGATGACACTTGATGTTAATACAGTTTTTTCAAATATTAATTCATTAATTCAATTTTATTAATGAATAAATAGTACCAAACAAAAATAATAATCCAACTGCATATATAGAAAAGAAACGCGTTCGTTGTGTCCCTGTAGCCCAATGGATAGCGCGTTGGACTTCTAATCCGAAGGGCGTGGGTTCGATTCCCACCTGAAGTTGCCTAATTTCTGAGAATGTGATTTCTTTTTACTAAACTATTTTATTAGAATAATAAATTTAATTTATGAATAAATAGAGTAACAAACCAAAAAAATAGTCCAACACCCTATATCGAAAGGAAAATGGAAAATTGCAAGGAAAATCGTTTTCTATGTCACTTAATATTTTATAATTCTGTCATATTTATATACATATTTATATTATAATTGTAATTATTTAATAAAAAGTAACTAAAATAAAAATTTTCTTTGTTAACCTAAGTAAGAAATGACTTAAAATTTTTTTTATATTTCTTGTTTCTTTCTGATTTACAATGAGAGTTGTATTAACGTCACACTACAAGGCAACACAAGGACTATTGGCGACCGATCTCGCAATTTCGAACATCGGTCAAATGATGAGGACGACACCTGTGAGCTGGCACCTACCACACCAACTAGAGAACATTCAGCCTAGACAGATTTAGCATGCACTTATCCCCTGTACACGGTGGAGCTTCAGCGGCACTAGGCTCGAATTCCTGAAATACCGGCCACGAGCTTGCGATCATAACCACTAGGCAACCGGGTCACTGATTTAAAATATATTAACCCAAAGAATGGAAAGTTTGATTTAAATGTTTGAATACTCGTTTAATTTAAAGAAAAAAAAATACCCATCCGATTGTTTTTAATTCTATCTTAGTTTCCTTAAAGGAACTTTTGAACTTTTATTAAGAAATATAATGATATTCTCTCCCCCCTTTTGGGTTTGATTAATTCATCGTAATATAATAGTACGAAGTAAAGGTTGAATTTTTACGAGCAAAATTTAACCTTAATAAATTTGCCCATTCTCTTTGTTGAAAATGTTGATGAATATATACAATTTTTTTTAAATTAAGAAATAATATTAAAAAAAAAGAGGCCAAAGGAACCAGTTAATTGTTTTATTTTTTTTCTGTTACGTTGCTGCTTAGAACAATCAAGTCTTCTCAAAGATGATTTTATAAATATCTTCTCTTCATCTATTTTTAACCTTGATGATAGAACTTTAAAAACTAAATAAAAGCGAGAAATATATAACACAAATTCTCATTTCCCTTCCCTTAATTTTACCAAAGAAAGCCCGTGGGATTTTCTTTGAATCAAATATATCGGTGAAATTGCTTTTACGATCTGCTTTAAGTCCCCTTATCTTTTTATAACCAATACCCATAAATTGGGAGGTAAAATCTCTGAAATAACTCTTACTTTATCCTATACTAGTTTGTTTTTGCTACCTCCCAGCAAGATGTACCATAATTTCAATACTTTGTGGGGGAGAGCATTGCTCAATCGGGAGATTTAAAATATTGATTAATCATTTAGAATAGAGTCTGAAATCAATATGTAACTCCTATTAAGATACTCCCAAGTCTAATAATACTGGTTGAAAGTGAAGGAACCTAATATTGATCCATTCGATTTTAAGATTTCTTCATCAGAGTACGATATTGAATTCAAATTTAAAAGTGATTATCTTGGCAAAAACATTCGACATTGTCAAAATGTGATTTGGGGGGGGGGGATATATGATTGAGATCATTAATTGAATAATTGTTTCATTTCGTTTGCATTTATTATATTTGCAATATGACTAAACATTTGAGTTTATAATATTATCCCTAGGAACTGAAACAATTGACTCACACGTTTTTAAATGGCTTTTAAATGTAATGCAGTGGAGAAGAGAGAAAATTCTGTCATTGTATTCTTGAAATAGTCTAATGAAAGTGAGAGAGTGAGGGAATATTAACCTCACATTGTTCAGCTACTGGAGGGCCTTTAGCGACGGACCTCGTAATTTTGAATCATGGTCAAATGACGAGGGCGACACCTGAGCTGGCACCCCTCTCCTAACTACCACACCTACGGGAGGACTTTTGAGCTCAAGACAGATTTAACGTGCATCGCTCCCCTACATAGCGGGTCTTCAGTGGTACTAGGCTGGAACTCATGACACGCAAAAAAGCAGCTAGAAGCAAAAATTTATGAGAAATATTTTATTAACTTTAAAGCAAAATTTGTGGAGAGCTATTTAAATACCTTTTCTTCAGAGTGGAGATTAAAAAAAAATCCAACACAATGTTCTATCTTCATTATGAAAAAGAAATAAACGATTAGCCCTTCATGCTATACGAAATTTTATAATAAAATGTTTAAAAATAAGTAATCACAGTTTTATTGTTTGTGGAAAGTATGTTAAAATAAATATCACTATTAATATGAGAAATAAAAATATTCTTGAAATTTACTAGGAAATTCTTGCAAAATTTTCTTGATCGTTAGTTTTTGCATTTATTTGAAGTAGAATATCGCAGAGAAAAGTTTATATTTTCAAATTCACGCAAATATTGATGTAATTTTCCCCAGAAAAAAAAAATAAGGTTTCAAATAACTTAATATATTGTGTATACCAGGGGTGTTCAATCTTTCAGCTTGCGTGGGCCATTTTGCAAAAAGACGAGTTATATACCTAACACAAATGATAGCTAATGAACAAAATATGTAATTAACATACTTAGCAATTTACACTGCTGTTTGTAAAAAATGCAACACCATGAATGAATCATCAGAATTAAACGAACTTTTCAGCAAATATCAATTATAGCATGTTACGTAAAATAGTAAAGTTTCAGAGCCACCACGCATGCGTGGCGTGCGCAGCGCCCTCTGAACTAATGCTAAAAGAGTATAAATAGAGGGCTGCACCGGGACCTTGAAAAAAGTTAATGATTATTTGTTAGTGGCGAACGTTTAGTGAGACCTATAAGTATGCCTCCACGACAAAATAAGGAGAAATTCCAACAACTTACGGAGTTTGAACGGGGAGGATTATCGGCCTTCGAGAAGGATTTTCCTATCGCGCAATAGGAGCTCGTGTGCAACAGAACAGTTCCATAGTGATGCGAGTTTGGAAGCAGTCGACCGACGAGCACCGAACAACTCGAAAAACTGGCAATGGACGACGGAAGGTGATGTCAGCGCGCGACAATCGACACCTGCTCAGCATGGCTGTGAATGACCGTACAGCTTCCTCCAGGCAGTGGGCAGCACGTTGGTCTACTACTACAGGTGTACTAATGTCGGCTTCGTCAATTCGTTGACGTCTGGTGCACCATGGATTGCGTGCAAGGGTGCCGTTATACATGATTCCCCTCTCGGCAAACCATCGACGATAGCGTCTGCAATGGGCTCATGAGCATAGAGCCTGGCAAGCTAATTGGCACCAAGTTGTCTTTTCAGATGAATCACGCTTCAGTTTGTGGGACCATGATGGCCACATTCGAGTTAGACGCTATGCCGGTGAACGCTGCCTTCCAGAGTGCGTTATCAAACGACGTTGTGGCCTAACACCCGGAGTTATGGCTTGGGGTGCGATTTCGTATCGTGGACGATCCAATTTGCTACGAATTGAGGGTAATCTCAATAGCAACAGGTACGTATGTGAAGTGATGCAGTCCAAAGTCGTTCCCTTCCTTCAAGGCATCCCTGGGGCTATCTTTCAGCAGGATAATGCACGTCCACATGTTACGAAGACTGTTCGAGACTTCTGTTCAGCCCAACACATGCAACTTCTTCCTTGGCCTGCTTTTTCGCCGGATATGTCGCCTATTGAGCACGTGTGGGATTTGGTTGGTCGACGTCTCGCTCGTGATCCGCGTCCTGCACCTTCAAACAACGAACTTTTGCTGCACATACAAGCAATACGGAATTCTCTTTCACAAGTAGACATTCAATATCTGTTTGACTCCATGCCATATGGTACAGCAGCACTTATTGCAGCGAGTGGTGGCTACACCAAATACTGATTTTGGACACTTAATATTGTTTTTTTTTTTGCTTTGAAAATTTCGTCATTTACTTGTACTAATACGTCGTTTGTGCATTAAATTTCATTTAATTCTGATGATTCTTTCATGGTGTTGCATTTTTTACAAACAGCAGTATAAAATTTATTAATTTATGATTTTTTAACATAAAAACAGGAAGACGGAGTTAGTTTGATATTGTTTACATAAAAACATTTTAGGTATAAAATTTCATTCTAAATTTTATATATAAGTAATTATAAATGGAAATCATAAAATTAATGTGATATTTGACATTGAATTTGAGAAACTATAATGCATCGATATTTATATTGATTGAAGTGATTGAAATTCTCAGGAAGTTCTCAAGGTGTTCATCTAATTTTTTAGTTCTAATTTTATTTTTAGTGGGCTTCCTTCCAGAAAATAGTTGTTTACAAATATACGTACTTCCAAACAATCCAGGTGTGAATGAGGTATGGCAAGGCAGCGTGAAATAATTGTCTGTAGGCTGGTGTGATTTATATAAAATCCAACAAAAAACCCATGAATTCTATGTATTTCATTAAAATATTTCCTAGTAAAATATCTATTTTTCTTTCTGGCAGCAAAAATAGAAAAATTTTGATTATTTTTTCGAAAAACTTAAGGTATCCGACTACCCTAAAATGGTGAATTTTGCCAAAAATTGAAAAAAAATTTATGTTTTATTTTATAGGCCATTATATTAGCTTTATAAAAATACCAAGCTTATTATTTTCCGTTCTCTAGAACAAAAACTACAGGTGTTTTAGTAAAAACAGATGCCTTACCTTAAGCAAGATGTCAAACTTTAAAACGCGTTTTACTCGAAATGAGTGTTTTTTTTTAATGCTCAAAGTTTTGAAAATAATTGACTGAAATTTTTTTGTGTATGTTCTGTATAATAGTAAAGGTGTTTTAACCTTCAGATTTATCAATCACTTTTTTATTACAAAATTTACAGTCCCTTATGTTAACCACTGTATTTAAGCAATTTCATGTAATAACTAAGATAAACTGCTCTTGTTTTTGTAAAAATTAAAATATCTCTTATCCTGAAGGTCATTTCAAAAATGAATAACATAGCAACACATCAGAATTGAAAAGTTGAAAATTTATTCATAAACTTTTGGTACATAATGGACCACGCTTATGCTATTTTTGTCAATTTTTACCATTTTTTTCCATTTTAGTAAAAATAATTTCTCTTTTTCTTCTTAATTTTAACATATTTTTCTTAAAATGTGTTAAACAAATCTAAAAACAACAAAAATATCCCCATATCTCTATTTTTTAAAAAAAAGTTGTCTCAAGTAGTCGGATATCTTAAATCGAGTTCCAAATTATTGAATGAAATTGAAAAGTATGACTGTTGCATATTTTATACCGTTTCGATGAGTATTACTGGTCAACGTCTTGAAATGAAAAAAATTGAATTTATTTGTGCTTGGCACAATTTCAATTTCATGTGGAATTTTTACGGCTTGGAATTATTGCGCTGATAAGTTGATTTGTACACCTTTTCGGATATAAGATCGAGCTTCTTAGGGTATAGCATGAGAGGAAATATTTTTAAAAAGTTTTTAATAAACAAATGTGAGAACAGAGTCATATGGCGAGAGTTTCAAAAAAATATTCAACTTGCAGTAATTTTTCTTGCCGATCATGTGACAGAAGATTTATTTAATAATTATATTAACATCTGAATAGATAATTTTTCTTATGAAGCTGACATATTTTTTTTTATAATTCTCAATAAACTAAACAAAATCGATGTATCGCTGCCCGTGTAAATATGCAGAAGCTAATTTACCGATTGGCTTAGGCTTGCTTATTTTATTATGAATTATGAAAAAATGCTTATTTCATAAAAATAAATATCCGTTTATATATATGCTTAGTTTATATAAACAAACTTTCACCAAGATGAATATTTTTGTTTTAAAATTCCGCCACACGGATGCTGTTCTCTCATAGTCTAATCCAGTAGTCTTCAAACTTTTTCGACTCACGGAACCCTTAGAACTGTAAGGTGTTTTTGTGGAATTCTATTCCACACACGCTGACACACTTAGAAGAACATATCTTAAAATAGTGTTTAAAGTAGATCAACATGTTTAAGTAATATATGTTAAGTCAGTTAAAAAAAGTATTATATTTGTTTAAAAAATATTTAATTTTAATATAATTTACTCATTAATAATATTAATTTGCAATCCAAGTGTCACCTGTGCCCATGCATTATATTTAGTAACTGGAATATGGTTTTCATTTTTGCGCAAATTTTTAGGTCTGTTGAAATTACCTTCTATCCCATTTCATATTCTGCACTTCATTTGTTTTTATACTTTGTTTTGTAGCCAATCATGTTGAGAAATATCTTTCACTTAAATACATTGTTCTGAATAGCATTAAAATGTTTAATGCTATTCAGAAATGTTTAATGCTGTGTGAGAAATTCTGCGTATTCTGTAGAAACTGAAAATCGAGGAGCTGTTTTTTGCTTAAATTAGATTTTAACGTTGTATTTGTTGATATGTTGCTAAGTTTTCCCTTCTCCTTTATTGCAGGTGTTTAAACCACAAATGAAAAAAGGCGCATTTTCTGTTAGGAAACTATTTAATTTTGCAAAACATTGTACTAATGAGTATAAAATTATTTCATTGGGCCCGGGATGATAAAAAATAGATGTGTAGAGAAGTACATAAAGAAAAACGTTTTAATGTTATTTATTATAATAAAATAAAGTTTAAAAAATTATTGCAAAATGGAGTTATGTATGAATAAAATTTTTAGATTTAATGACTGGGGTGAGCTTTAGATACTTGTGGTTATACAAACTTCATGGAGAACATAAATCCTTTTTGTATACATATCTGTAATTTTCTTTTCGATTTTTTATTGCGACTCGTGGAAACCCTTCATAGAACCTCAGGGTTCCTTGCAACACACTGACCACTGATCTAATCCAATCTTAACATCGCAGCTCGTCCTTTACCCAGACGCTCGTAATCTTCCATTTCTGAGGGTTTGTGAAAATGTGAAAATAACGAGGTGTACCATATATTGTGTGCAGTGCGCTCTCTCATCGTCATCTAATCGCAACATTAAAAATGTATCAATAAATTTTATCATTGGTGTGGATATTAATATTTGTATGTTTCGTTCCGCGCTCGCCTCTTGGGCCCACAAGCTAGACAACCCTAGGGAATACAATCAGTACTTTAAACCTTTTTTATGCGTGGAAGATTATTTTAATTGTAAATTAATTTATTCGAAATTTCTATCACAGTATGAGAGTTAATATTTATTAATAAGTGGCTTATCTAGATTTCCTCTCAAAATGGAAATATTTCCTAATTTATCATTCTTAGAATATCATTCATAATAATAAATTAAATAAATTTTTTAAATACATGAAAAATTAGACATTTATATCATAAAATTTCCGATGCTACTTTTTTAAAGATATTTGATTTTTTCTATGAAGATTGAATAATATTCTAACATTACATTTTAAAATATTTAATTAGACATTTTAATATAAAAGAAATTAAATTGTATATTAAGTATTTTACTACTTAATGTGATTTTGGATAATATCCTGTCGAATGTTTTTTGAGATTGAGTGAAATTTAAATCTATATGAACTGCTTAAATGAACGAAGAGTGTTCAACAATACTTCATTATTAGAATTTTATAAAAAAATTTCTGTTATTCATTTTAATATTTATAAGAATGCATATCAAAGCTCAAATTATTCCATTATTTTTTGTTTCTGTTGTTTCCAATCCCTCAGAGATCTAGCGGCAGCTAGATCTCTCAGATACATGATACCGTGAACTCTAGCGAAGTCAAGCACCAGTAGAGGACTTTCATAAACATCCGCCAGAGCGAACCCCAAGCAATCTAGGATGTGATCGGGGGGATGTTGGTTTCAGATTGCATTTACCTGAGTCGAATGTCATGTTTTTTAGATGTTCACTTGTGAGTCTTGAGATTGCCGTTTGATCATTTCTGTCACCCCCGAATTCTAACGCTCCCCCTTCCCGGGGTCTTCCTGCTGAACCAAGGATGGATGGGAGGGGTGAGCCAGTCTTGTCTAAATGCTTTTTTCTTTATAGAGAAAATTTCTTTATATGTTAGTTTGTAGTCCCGGTTGAGAGGCTCAGAACAACCTCTTTTAGCCAAGATGTCTACAGCATCGTTCCCTTGGATGTTAACATGGGAGGGAACCCACTGAAAGTAAACTTCCCTTCCCTTGGCTAGATTTTTAAAATGAGTTATAATTTGTATGCCCACGATTTGCTCCAATTTTTTGTTTCTTATTGAGCTAAATTGTGGCTTCAACATATGTGTAATGAAGCATTACTTCTTTATTGGAGATAAATTATCTTAGCACCTAATTTGTGGTTCATATTCGAGTCCACACTTCAAACAAAACTATTATGCTGAAGTCTGTTTACTATAACTAGTGATTTTGGTTTCAAAATATTTTTGCATTGTATATTTTTTCTTACTTTTTGTAATAAATATCTAAATTTTGTATAAGGGATGGAAATTTGAACACTTTATTTGCAATGTTTATATATTTTTTATTACATATATTTCCTAAAGGCATTTTTGATGTTACTGTATTATATAAAAATTCTGATTTCTGTTTGAATAATGCTGAGATATAGAGCTGTAGGTTACTACTACAGTTGCTGTTGCAGTGGTCAAGGTTGCTAACTCGTATTTAAGAACTAGTAAATGTTCAGAATATTTGAAGAGAATATATACTTTTACTTTTGAAACTACAAAAAAAATATATCTTTAATGTAATTACAGTACATTATTATTGAAATGAAATAAAAATTACTGGTTGTGTGTGTGTGTGTGTGCAAGCAACCAAAAAGTGTAAGCAAATGAACCCAAGTACGCATGATCCGGTTCAAAACAGGTTTATAATATTTCTTATTTCATTACACATTGCTGACTGACCATGACCACGGTAGCTGATTGGTAAATATTGCGAATTCGTTGCCGGTGTTATTTCTGTCGTAGGTTCGAGTCCTGGTGTCACTAAAGACCCTCTGTGTAGAGAGGCTAATGCATTTTAAATCTGTCGAGTCTCAAAGCCCTTTGTTCGTGGGAGTTTGGGGAATGGGATGTCAACTCAGATATCGTTTTCACCACTTGACCATGATTCAAAATTCTGAGGTCCCTGACAAATAGCCTTTTAGTTACTTCTAAACGAGACTAATAAGCAATCAAACGATTTCAACCCCAGAATTTCTTGTATTATAAAGGTAAAAATGATTCAAATTATTAATTGAAAGTAACACACACACACACACACAAGAAATGCAGTGCTATTAACTATAAAAGTCCCGGATTTTAAATTTAGTAACTTGTGGTTCAAATGTAAAAATAACTAATCTTAAGTTGCTAAGACTCATAATCTGTATATAATATGATGTATAAATATAAATAAAATAATAATTATGCACATAATATAGGCTATTAGAATAAATGTTAAAATATTTATTTAATAATAAAGAACTAGATGGAACTGTAATAAAATGAAACTCAAGAATTGTCTCTCATATGCACCTTTTTTATATATAAGCCACTCATTTATTTTGTATTATAGAATTGCTTGTTCACAAGAGCCTGGATCTATAAATTATTGAATATTTAATACACAAACTAAAATAATTTTTCCAAGTTATTTAATTGATGTTCAGGAATAAAACTATAGGAATTGTGTGGATAAAACTTGATGTCAACTTTACGTCTATATGAAGCAAGTTATAAAAAGGAATGCATTAATTCAACATGATATTTTATTCTCATTTGATGTATCTTTCTACTGTGATGCAATTTTTGGAATATTTTATAGCCATTTTAATGGTGATACATTTTAATTCGGCACTGAAGTTTTATTGATTAACAATTACTGCAATAATACTTAGATTTATTTGGAGTTTCAAATTTTTATAGTTTTGAAGAGAATGTTTCCTGAGAATATTTATAAATTGTTTTTTATGTGTAGGATTACCATTTATATACAGTCGTAATAAAACAAGAAAAAATATTGATTCTTCCTTCAGATTATTATATTGTACTATAAATGTTTCAAAATAGAATGAAAATAGTAATTTCAGATCTTTGATTAATATTTTTACAGAATTTGATAAATTAATCAAGAAAATTTGGAAGTAACTAACAGCTTAATCAGTGCATAGGTTAAATAAATTACTATGTAATGTCCTAGTATAATTTATCAGAAATAGAACTTATGAAATGGAAATACTCACATTGTATATTTTTGGCTTAAAAACTATATTAATCCATTTTATCCCCCTTTCCTATTTAGAGGACAGCTGAAAAATATATGGAAATCATTATTTGCATGTTGCGAATATTTTGTCAAGTGGAACAGGTAGGGATATGTAATAGCAACTTCTAGCGTGAGTTATGTGTTTCTCCACCTCCCCCTTCCTCTGGACATTTTGCATATTCATCGCATTAGTGGACATGATTTGTATCAACTCCTTGGGGTTGCAGAATTCTTTTTCAGTTTATTTTGGACACTTGGCTGGGCATTTTTTATGTGATAGTACTCTTTCGTTTTCATCCTGGTGGTTAATTAGAGTTATACTGTTCTCTTAGGTAAGTTTTAGCGCATTATCTTTTTAACTGTCCTTTAAATAGGACAGTGGAAGGATAAGCATGCAATTGACGCATTCTTTCTCTCTTTATAACTAAGATTAAGAAAAAGAAAATAATTCCACATCTAGTGTTTCACCTCTGCTGAGTTACGTCAGTGCAAAGATTTCTGAAGTTAGAGGAAACACACACACACACACACACACACACACACACACACACACACACACACACACACACACACACACACACACACACACACATAAGAATTATTAAATAGTTTAGATTCAGATGAGATCGACGTTGAAATTGCTGTGTTACCTCCAGATGTTAGTGAACTAACTGACGAAGGCAAAGGGAACGAGAATGAAGTAAATACTGGTGAGATTACTGAAAGCGATGTTCTGGGTCTCTGGAGGTTAGAACTTGAGATAGTTTCCAGCCTAATCAGACTTTAGTAATTTGACAACAAAGAACAGAAAAATGCTAAAAGACATCAGTCATCTTGGATAAAGAATAAATCACCGCAATATACTAAATGGGAACCACAGGCTAAATCAACTACAAATGACTTCCTCAAGTAAATGGAAACTGTATTGAAAGTAAAACTCCATCAGAGCATTTTGAGCAAATTTATTCCAGTGAAGTTTATGACATCATTGTAAAAGAAATTGTGCGATATACAAAAGATGTAAAAAACGAACATGATTTCTTGATCACTGCAAGCGAAATGCGTGTTTTTATAGGAACTTTGCTTATAACTGGTTAGCATTCAAATGTCCGTGAACGTGATTCCTGGTCAGATATTGAAGACCTTGGTATTACCCTGGTGAAAAATGGCATGTCACGAAATCTTTTCAAAAGTTGAAATCTTATTTACACTTAGTGTAGACAATATGGAACTGTAAGTCAGCATGCCCAGGAGTGGCCCTTCAAAGTAAAACCTTTATTTGCCACATTTAATAATTATTTTATGAAATTTGGAGGCGAGTATAAGGACACAAAGATAAAGTTAACGAGAAGAAGCCGAATTTGATAAATTCATACAGCAAACATATGGGCGGTGTAGATTACTACGACTGGTTAGCTGGACTTTATTCCACCAAAATTCGTGGGGAAAAAATGTACTGGCCACATTTTATACGTTCACTGGATGTGGCTATAATAAACGCCTGGATAATTCACGAAACTTTCAACAAAGATGAAGTCCTAAACTTGAAGGAGTCTCGAAGAGCTGTAACAACAGTTTATCTAAATGAACTGTGATAAAAACAAGAGGTAGACCTAAGATCACGATTGTACTTTCTGGTGCAAAATAAGACATCCGTTAAGACAGTAATGGTTATTTTTTGCTTAAGCGAGAAGAATAGTCTTTGTGAAAGAGAGAGAGAGAGAGCTGCAAAAGGAAACCAAAATCATACTGTGGCATATGTGACAAAACACTTTGTCAGGTTTGCTTTCAACATTTCCATCAAAATTAGAAGGAAATTGAACAAAAAAGTAAACTATCTTGTAAAAAAGAAAGTATTATTCAAATAAAGTAAAATTTTGTACTCGGAAATCACTTTTCATCTTTGAAGAAAACTGTATCATGTAAGTGTAAATTTTATCCCCTTTTAGCCCAATGTACTATTTAGAGGACAAATCAGATTTCTTACATGAAATTGAAAAAAAATTCAAATTTTTGTTATCTTTAGTTCATTTAGGTATAATTAATCTAAAAAAATATGATTCTTTTCAAATTTGAACAAAATAAATCATTTTGGATAAAACGGGTTAAATATACCACATTAAAAGTTTCACAGAATAAGAGATGATGACATCTGGTCATCAAAATGTGATATTGAGAAATTTTCATAGCCTTATGAAGATCATGTAATATATAGGAATTCACAATAAGAGTATGTAATAAAAATAAATTAATTAAAACATAATATTTAGTTAATGATATTTTAAGAAATAAAAATCTTAAAGAATAAAAAATGTGCATAACATCAAAAAGCATTTTATTAACCATATTCTCTCTCGCTTATTGAACATATAGATGCATATAATAGCTTAAATTATAAGCAAACCATTGTGTCAATGAATTTGAATTTATTTTTTATAACAGTTTTTTATATTAAGCAATCATTTTATGCAGCAACAAGAAAACTATACAAAATTTGTTGAAATTTTTACATTTCTATTCATAACAAACTGGAGGGATATTGCCTAAATGTCTGGTTTTTAATGAAACCATTACAGCTTTAACAGGCATTATGTTGAATAAATCTTCATAAATGATTGTAACGGAAAACTCTACGGTTTTAAAAACAGGAAGCTACAAATATTCATCATTGATATTAGCTGATACTAAAAGATTTAATTTCCTTTGTCTTTAAGAATTAATTTTGAAATGAAACGAATAACTATATACACAATAAAAATAATATGTGTAGGCACCAGTTTGTATTTAAATTATATAAATATAGTGTGCCATCTCTCAGATATTTCTATCCTTTTCATGCGAGGTTGTGTTCCCTCTGATTATAGTTTACAAATATTCTCATCGTTATATACAATTGATTACTCATTCACTGATTGGATCCAATCTTCCGAAGTTTGTTATCGTGGCAAATAGAATCTGAAAAATAAAAACAAAAACTTAATACATTTTCATTGAGTACATACGAAAATAATTCTCAAATATTTCAAGGACTGTTTATTATATCATAAATACATCAAGTGTTTTGTAAAGTTTACAATTTTATCATTACTGTCAATATTCCTCAAAATATTTCAAATTATAATATAAACTGCCCTCTAAATGTAAAGGTACAGTTAGCATCGAGAAATACATTATTAAAAGCACGAAAATAAAGGCAAGAAATAGTGGCGTAACGTACACCCCCGCAGTGTGTAGGGGGGGGGATAGGATTCTAAAGGGTCCAAAGCCTATGTTATGTTATGGTTTTGGAATCCTTTGAAAGATCCAGCTTGGGGCCAAAAATATGACTTTGCAGGGAGGCTGTCTTGCCAGTGGCGTAATGGAGGCCTCCATTACGCCACTGGCAAGAAATTCAGCTGTACGAATTCTCTTTTAAGTAATTTCAATAAAACCTTAGGCGAAACAGTCATATCATCACCCCCACTCCTCTCTTTACTTAAGTATATGATACTTAAATAGCAATCGGAAGAAATTTAGATACGTGTGAATTATTAAATATGTATGAAGTTTTTTATGCTAGTGGATCTTCAAAAAAAAAAATATTAGTGCTATAAGGCACTGTTATCTATATCTAGAAGACGTTGTTTACTTGATTTGTCAAGATGGCGAGCAGTCATATGGATGGAATTGAAGTTAGGATGAGATATTACTACTAGATATCTTAATGGGGTGTCTCAAAGTGGTCCAAAGATCAATTATCATAAAATTCTGTTTCAAGGAGGAGTTTTCAAGGTTTCTTGCGAGTAATAATTTCTGCATATTTTAGCTCCATCATCTCGAAAGTGGAGGAAAACTATTGTATAACTCATTTTAGATCATAGTGATGCATCAGGGGTGAAAATATTTACTACTACGGTGTGCAAACATTACCACATTCAAGGGCTATTTGCAAGACAAACCCTTATGTATTACTCTCTTAATCGATAACACAGAAGGGACTGTTTAAACAGGGCAAAAGAGCCCCTATCGGGAAGGAATTCCTCTTGATAGATCTCAGTTTCTTACATCCCCAGGGTCATGTTGATGAATACGTTGAGGATCAAGTTTTTGAGCAAATGGAATAGTCAGCTCAATCTCCAAACCTTAATCTTGTAGAATATGCTTGGGTCTATCTCGATGTATAAGTGGTTTTCTTAAGTTCTCCTCTGAGGTTGTAAAAAGAACTTGAGCAAAAATTGCTTCATATAGGGACGTTGCTTCTTGTTTTAATTTTTTGGCAACGTAATGGAAATTATGGAAAGTCGACGCTATCAATGCATTATACGCAAGACCAGATACCTTTCTTATCGGAATTCATTCATTTTTTCCCCCGCGAAAACCTGTGGCGTTTCTTCACCCTTTAAGCCCTCAATTTTCTTGTCCAAAATGTTTTTAAAAAAGGCACATTTATTATTGCATGTAACTAAGCATAATGCTGAACAGAATGCAAAAATGTAAGAATTTTATTTTAATTTTCAATTTAAAGTTTTACACTATTTTTTGTTTTATAATTGCGTTTAACAGAAAAAATTCTAAATGTTTTCAGTTTGTAAGTACACACTGCATGAACAATATTTCTCATATCTTAAAAAAAAATTTCTCTCATACTTGCAAAAAAATTTCAGGTTCGCTCCTCTTTTTTAAACGACTGAGGATTTTGTGTGTGTGCATATATATGCACACAATTTGAAGCATACTAAGTCTTACATTGCAATGAAGGCAGATACAATATTGGCCTTTTTGGATTATATTTCCGTTTTAATTTCTTCTCAAGCAAGAAATTGCACATTACCTTACCAATCCCTGTTTTTTATCGAACATTTTCAAGAAGCTAAATTACTACCTTCAATGAAAAATTCTCGCCATCACTAGAAAGAAAATCCAGGATGAGAAGTATTTCAGTACCAGGACAAACTGCATCTCTTAAAAACAATAGTACTAATACTCTTTCTATAAGAATTAAAAATATATACAAATTAAAGAAAGAAAGAAGAAAATATCAGTGCCCTTATAGCGTACGGGTAAACAGGTTGTGGTCAGCTTTCAGTAGCCTATATGGTGTACGGGCAAATCAGTTAAGGGGTTAATTAAACACAGTGGATTTTTTCAAATAAATAAATAATTTATTTGTAATTCCTGCTTGATGTTAAATTTATGTAAAATTAAATAAACTACTGTGTAAACCCCACTTCTTATGAATTTCATGGTCTCATGCTTATTTATTTTCAAATAAGTTACAAAAGAATAGTTGTACATTAAATTTTGGAGGCCAGTTTGTATGTGGGAAATGGTTTACAAAGTAAAACTAATACAACCTTTTACAATATATTTAATGCACCAATGTAATTTGTATAATAATCTTTAAATTGTTCAAGAGGCTTGTGATAAGAGTTGATTTATTGTAATTTTTCCCTATTTTCCATTTATTTAAATAATAATTGATTTACTATCTCACTGGATATTTGTTCCATATATCAATCATAAAATATTTTTCTAGTAAAATGGGAACTTACTATTATAAAGGTTCGAAATTTCTCATTGTTCTTTTTTATATTTCAAACTCTCCTTGCATTTAAGTTTTTGACTCATACCGTTATTTCTTAAAATAATATTTTTGAATTTTTCACACAAAAACAATAATTTATTCAAAAATAATAAAAAAGTATAATAAACGGAAAATTATTTTTTTGTATTTTCAAAGCATCTCATGATTATAATTAATTCTTATTATAGTCATGTACACTGCTGGCCACCGTAAATGCAACACCAAGAAAGACAAGAGATAGCACAACAAAATTTATTTTGTAGATAACATGTTGACCAAGTATCAAATGATTAAATTTATAGACTTCTGTGAAGTGTGGTTCCTGCCAGAATCAGTAGCCAGAGTAGCCGCCATTGTTGGAGATCACCACTGCCACACGCCTCGGCATTGATTCAAAGAAACTTTGGATGTGTTCTTGGGGTACATCAGACCAAGCAGCTTCCACACGTTGCCAAAGTTGATCTGGTGTGGCAGCTGGGGGGTGTAATCTGGGTCAATCGTTGAGCACCCATGAACCACATGTTTTCTATCGGCGAAAGATCCAGAGAGTGAGCCGGACAGGGAAGCAATTCAATCTGGCGATTGACGAAGAACCTTTGGACAATGCGTGCCACGTGTGGTCGCGCATTATCCTGTTGAAATATGGCTGTGGCCAAGCCTTGAAGGTAAGGAAGGACAACTGGCTTCAACACCTCGGAGATGTAGCGCTGGCTGTTTAAAGTACCGGCAATGCGTACTAGAGGAGTGCGAGAGTGATATCCAATACCACCCCATACCATAATACTCGATGCAGGACCTGTGTGGCGGTGCATAACGCAGCTGTTCAGCATCCTCTCTCCACGGTGTCTCCAGACTCGAATCTGACCATCGCGGTGTTGCAGATAGATGCGTGATTCGTCAGTAAAGACAATTTCATTTCATTCTGCCACCCAAATCCTTCTTTCGTCGCACCATTGGTGGCGGAGACGTGTGTGGTTCTGCGTCAAGGGTAGACCAAGAAATGGACGTCTTGCGGACATACCACTCTGCTATAAACGTCGTCTGTACGCGCAGACACTGAGTGATGCGTTACATACTCAATGTGCAGTGCTATGGTTCGTTATGTGACTGAGCGATCCGTCACTGCCATGCGCACAATTTGCCTGTCCTCACGTGAAGTGGTGCACTGAGGTGGATGCGATCGACCACGTCGGTCCGTCGTACCCTCCTGCATACAACGGTCACATATCTGCATTACAGTTGTTTGGTTTCGTCCAACACGACTAACGATTTCTCTGAAAGATAATCCACAATCTCGGTAGGTCACTATCCTTCCTCTGTCGAACTCGGATACTTGATCAAAAGCTGATCGCTGTTTTCTACGAAACATAACTGATCGTTTTTTGAAAAAACCACAAGAAAAACACAATTGCCGATCTTGAAATCGTCGAAATCTCGAAGCCTTAAATAGCGCTTTGAGGTGGCGCTACAGGCGTGCGTGATGTGTGTCTGCGCTGAAATTCTAATTATTTGCATGTCCCACCTCCGCTAATGCATGTTGTAAATTTCATGTTATTTGCGTGCTTCCTTCAGGGTGTTGCATTTACGGTGGCCTGCAGTGTATTATGAAACAATTCTTTTTAATAATAATAATGCTGAGATATTATTTAAACTTACAATAAAAATCGAACACCTGCGCAATATATCAGAAATATAGTCATTTTCAATGAATATATTGACTATTATACACTTGATCATAAGTGTAAACATCTCCCAGAATTTATTATCAGTCACACTTTAGCTTTTTATGAGAAGATATCGATCTATTATTGTTTCACTTATCTAATTAATTATTTTTGAAAAAAAAAATGTTTCTGAAAACTTAGAATACTTTACGTACGGCTTTTATGAATATTCAACCTATCAATGATAAACTGTGTTGAAAAGGGGAGAGAGAACCTTCTCTTTGTTATGATATACTTATTTTTGCCAACGTAGTGGTTTTTGAAAGCTTTGCTGTTGGCCATCCTTTACTTCTACTTGTAATGTCCCTTCAAACATTATTACTTTTTTATTATACAAGTATGTTGATACAGATTATGTCTGCATAGTTTCTTCAGTGAAAAGTAAGATGGGCGAGATTTTAAAACGAATGTACACTTAGATTATGAATGCATCTATCATTTTGTATAGATATTGGTTACGGGGAAGGTTAAGTAAACAATTGAGGAAATACCATTATCCACTTCGCAAAATCTCAAGTTGAATACAAAGTTTTGATTTAAACAAAAGGTATATAGAACGACTCTTCTGTGCTGTTCTGCCTTTAAAAATTAATTCGGAAATGGGCAATATTAAGAAATAAATAAGCTGAAAGTTATATCCAATATGATCTCTCCTTTTTCTTAATAATCAATTATTTAAACTTTTAATTAAAACCAATACTAATCATATACCTACTATTTCCCTGCTGTGTATTTTCATTGGCATTAATTAATTTTTTGATAATATATTTTGATATAACAGTTTGTAGTAACAATCCTACAGAAAATCTATAGTTCATGTAAATGGAACTGAGCTAATGCAAAGAGTCTATTATTCTTATAAAGCAGGATAAAGACTATAAAATTAAGTACCAGTTGATTCAAAAATAATGTGACCATTTTCAGAGAATCATAAATTATTATTGAATTAAGTTATTTACATGAAATTTTCAATGTGGCTTCCTTAAGCATAGTACAGTTTAATAAACACTTAGGCTAAGCCAAAAGAGCTTTTTCGAACATTTTTGGGGAATTTTTCTAACTTCCTCTTTCATTGCTTTTTGAAGCTCTTGAAGTGTTCGTACTTTTCATATATTTAATTGTTTTTTTAAAGTATCCCCATAAAAAATATTCCCAAGGAGCACATTCGGAGGTGATGGTAGCTATTTCTTAGAAGAAAGAAAATTTATTTTTTTATTTTTCAGCCATTTTATAGTTGATTTTGCAGTAAGACATGGTGCAGAACCTTGGTGGGGAAAAAAATTTTCCTCTAAGGTAAAGACGTTTTTTTTTTTTTTTTTTTTTTGATCATGTACTTCAAAACTTTTTTCTGATAGTATGTAGTATCAATTTAAGCCTTTGGTTCTACAACAAATGGTTTTGTTAAGCCTTGAGACGGCAATCCCATCCATACCATAACACCTGATGTCTAACTTGCATTTAGCAAAACAGCGGCGTCTTTGCGACACTTTTCACGTGAAATATGTTGTATCTTTGTTTCGCCAGTTGTGGATGGCAGATAAAACAATGCTTCATCTGATGCTATCCATGTTTTGTATCTACCCTTGCGTAACATTAAATATAGAGGCCAAGAGCGTTTTCTTCGTTTTTCTACGGTTTTTGTAGACGTTTGATGACAGACTGGTTTATTTACTTTTTTATAGCCAATTTTCTTTCCTGACGACAACTTGTCGATTGTGATACCTATAGTTTCTCTGCCAAAGTTCTTTGCGGCACAGGATTTTCTACAGCTTTTTATCTTTGTCATTAAGGACTTCTTTAGTTCAGATTTTTCCCCTCTAGCTTTTGATTACCGGCCAAATTTTATTTCTTTTCGAAGTTTAGATAGTAATACTTTTGAAAAATACCTTTTCTGATTTTTAAAGGCTTTACTTATAACAGAATTTGAACAACCATCCTTCAAAAGCAGTCAAATCTCATTTCGGGTTTGAGGATCTAATTTCGGCACCATAGTTACTCCCATTAATAAAAATAATTAGATTAGTAATTTAAATGTTTAAGTTTTAAAATAAATCCAGTAGTAAAATGATTGAAATTGACCATAAATAGTAGTATGCTTTTAAAATTGGCCACACTAATTTTGAATCAATAGGTACAACACGTGCCTGATCGCTTGCTTAATTACGTTTCGTCGATTTGAACTTAAAAGAAAATAAGTTGCTTTGGACAGTATAACTTTCTTTAACATATTTTTTTTTTTCAAATAAGAAAACTTTAACGAATTCTGTATTTCATATCATTACATTAAAACAGCAGCATATATAATGTAGGTAACTATAATTTCACGGAATCAATCATAAATTAAGGGAATCTCTACTTTCTGTTATCGTAGCAGCAGTTTCGAAAAAATTGGTCTTGGAAGTCTTTATTTCGGTATTGATTCACTCAATCAATAACTTGTCATTTGGGAATTTTCGAGATGTTTCCGTTTTTTGTACTAATTATAGAGTTGCAGTATTATCTTTTTTTTTTGTCACGAAATAAGATCATTTATTTCGAAAGCTTTGTGAACTAATTTTTCGGATTAATTCAAATGCAGCAAAAAGGTTATTTTACTTATACCTTTTTATGTAATATGTCAACATTTAAAGGATTATTTCTTGGAATTAATTAACTCATATTTTAATTAATATCTTAAGAAAAAATTGTATACCTGCTTTCGTTAATGCATAGATTTATTCTCAAGCATTAATTCATCAATAATTTTAAATTTAGGAAGCGGCCTTTTTTCACTCGAATAGGAGGAATTTGTATTTGGTACTTGTATTTTATAAAGTTATTTGTGAGTAGTATTTGTGTGCACTGAGAGATTGAGAAGCCCAGTGGTTGAATGGTAGTGTATCGAGCTCCCTCGCCACAGGTCCGGGTTTCAAATCCCGCGCTGGGCAAGGTCGACTCAGCCTTTCATCCGTTCAGTGGGACTATAAATGAGTACCAAACTTGCTTTGGAACTTAACACTGTGGGTTTCGCGTCAGACTGATCACCTGACCGAAACATCTGCACATGCACCTCAGCACCTTTGGTCACGAAAACTGAGATAGCCACAGTAAGCCTTGGCTCTCATGGGTTGTTGCACCGCTGAGTTTAGTTAATTGTATCATTGAGGATTGCTTCATAAATGCTTCATTTGGCGGTTGCTGCCCTTTAAGTAGCCTTTGCGCAGTTGCATTGTCATCTGAATAGCTTTACTAGTCTTCTGTGATTCAAAAATAGCGATTTTTGCTGTGAACTCAAATTCTACTTCTGCCTCCTCTAACATTCTTGACTGTAAAATATTGCTCCAGAGTCTGTCTGAATACTCTAGAGGAAATCGTCTTGCAGTGGATCCCTGGACACTGCGGTATAACTGTTAATGAGTTTGCCGATCACCTAGCAAAAAGGGGGCTTCCATTCAACAAATAACAAAGAAAGCTGTCCTTTTTACCAGTGTCAAGCGTATTATTAAGAAAAAGAAGAATGATCTCACTTCAATTCAACGCACAGAGAGAAATTCCAATAAGATCTGGGGGAATAATCTTAAAGGTTTTCCCATATGGACAAGACGTAAAGCAGTTGCCGAGTTTCGTCTGGCTGCTGATCACGACTGTCTCCTCAAACATCTTCATCGAATTCATGTTGCACAGACCCCTTTCTGCACACTCTGTGATATTTGGGAGGACATGGGTGCTGACTAACAGCTGCCCAGCACTAAAGGGCTCTTCTTTGTGCGATCTTTATTAGCAAGCTAGGGACATTGGGTTCATAGACTTTTCTCACCACGTTCCCCCCCCCCCTACTTTATCTGTTTTGTCTGTTTTTGGTTTTGTTCCTACCCCCTTGTGGTGCAGTGGTCTTTTGTAACCCTGGCCATTGGAAATAAAAAAAAATGTTTCATTTGGTGAGAGAATACGAAAGGATCATCAACATTGCGTATAAATGAATTAAGGGATAAGGATACACTCTTTGTATAACTAAACAAGCGGTAAATATAAACTTAATTAAATTGTTGTTATTATTAAAAATTATTAAAACGAGTAAGTATTTAAATGTGAAAGGTTGTTACTTATACTTCGTATACTTCTTCTGCGTTTTCGTAATAGTTCTATTTATATCTAAAAGTGTTAGTGAATATTTTCCTTTTTGTAAATACTTATTAATATTTTCTTTATATGTGATAAAAATATTATTTCTTACTATAACATCTTGAATGTATAATTAATTCAAATGAATTCTTTTGAAGAAATCATTGATCGTTATCAGTAGTTAACTGAAATACACGTTGCTCTTATATCCTAAAAATATTATTCTCAAGATTACTGTTAAAAATTCTAATAAAAATAATAACCGAAGCAGTGAAACAGTTAAGATAAAATGTGTAAATATAGGAAAAACTCTTAATATTTTAGGGGAACATGGTACGAGTTAACCAAAAAATTTTAATTTAAGGATTTTCAAAAATTTTTTGGTTGCCTCATATGTGTGTATACTATGTAAAACAGATTTTATGTTCAAAATTTCATAAAAAGATAGGCATTTAATTTTTTAAGAAAAAAACTTCAAATTTGTGAAGTGATTTTAAAATGCTACTCCTCCTACAAAAATTTACGTACACGCATGAAATTTGATTTATAGGTACCTCAAACTATGCATAACAAAAGCTGGTATAGGTTTTTTTGATAACATGATTGGTATTCGTACAATACCTCTTTTTATGAATACGTACTGAAAATTCCTTAAAAAAATGTGCAAATTTTGAGTTCAACTATTTTTAAAAAAATAAGTATTGCTTTGATTCAAAAATGCATACCAGCTTTTGTTACATGTACTATTAGCAATAGGTGAAAAAAATCAAAGCATTAGGCACAATAGAAAAAATGCCTGAGAATTTTAAATGAAGACAAACTAGTTATTTTATCTTTATGAGATAAGTAAGTTTAAAATTTTGATTTGCCTTAGGGATGTGAATAAAAACGAAAGCAAAAGCTACCATAATTCTGCGTTTTATTACTTCAGAGCTTTCAAATTTTTTCAGGTTATAGAAAAGTATATAAAGAATAGTTTCAACTAAAAAAAAATTAAATTTGATTTTTTGACCGATTTTTGTCAATTGAATCGTACTGTGTCCCCTTAAATCAGTTTCTACTGTTTGGAACTAAAATATTTGCACTCTTTGTCTGAGATCTTTTTTTGCAGTGTTATACATTAATGTCATAGTTACAAGAGAATCTATGACAGTTATCTTTTTCAAAAGCTAATTAGAATGTTGGAAATAACGATATCAAAGTACAGAGTTAACAGAAAAATTTTACCTGACAGTGTCCTTCCTATTCTAATAGGACCCAGTGTAGTTCTCCGACATGTTTGATCCATTTCGAAGAAACAACTAGTCAGTCCAGGGAGGGATGACGTGGCATGAGGAATTGTTATATGTTGCTCCAGATTTTTCACTCGAGAACCAGATTCTTGAGTCCAACGTGATTGAGAATTATGAGAATTTTGATTGCGATTAACTTGAACTGGTGCATAATGGGCAGGAGCGGTTCCAAACTTTGCTTGTCCAATGTTCAAGGAATGCTGGAGACCTGGAAAGTGTTCTAGTTAGTATACCAAAATACAAATGCATACTTCCAACATTTTTCTAGTCCCTTCTGAAAGTACAATGAAATTCTATTGGAATTTTATGGAACATTTATGGAAATGGCATCCATGAAAAATTTTATAGCTGAAATACCTCTTAAAATTTAAAATTGCATATACTAGCTTTAAAGATTTTATTTTTCAGAAAATATGTACAAAAAGAAAAAGCTTTTAAGCATGGAGATATAATAACGTAAAACTGGAATTTAGATGTATATTTCAAACACATAGTATTTATTTGAGTATATAAACTGATGGGAAATCTAAACGAAATAGTGCGCATAAAAAACCTATCACTATGAAATATTAAAGTGTAATAAATTTAATAAAGATAATTACATAAAGTTTTAATGTCTAAAGCTGAAAAACATTACTAATAAAACATAAGCATCTGAATAATTAATACAATAATATCTTAACATTTGATCAATCTTTTGAAAATAGTAATACCAAAATGTGAATGTTTTGATGCTTAAAATAGTCCCCCCCCCACACACAAACGTTACATTAGCATTAGCTTACTTTATTTAAACCAAGCGGATACTCATCCACTTTTTTCATTCTCTTTTGGGTTTTCCTTTAACAAAATATAAACAGCACATAATTTTTTTGAAAGATAGAATTATCCCTTATTGAACTGCTGGCCACATAAAAGGCAACTCTCTGAAGGAAGCATGCAAACCATGTGAAATTTACATCATGCGTTGGCGGCGATTAAATATGCAAATCATTACCATTATAGCACAGGCGCAAATCACTTGTGACCGTAGCGCCACCCGTAAGCGCTATATAAGGGGAAAATAAATTGGCGATTTGAAGTATGGTAATTGTTTTTTCGTGTGTTGTCGTTTCGTTCGTTTTTTGTGTAAGTTGTTTACCTATGACTCGTGGAAAACATCGAGCATCTTTTCACTATGTTTCTAAATTCGACCAATTGAGTGAGTGAGTGAATATTAACATCGCACTGTTCAGCTACACGAGGGCTTTTGGCGACGGACCCAAATTCGACCGAGGAATAATAGTAGCCTATAGAGATTGCCGATTATCCTTCAGAGAAATCGGTCAACGTGTTGGATGAAACCAAGCAGCTGTGATGCGGATCAATCATTGCTGGATGCAGGAGGAAACGAGGGACCGAGATCGCACCCACCTCATTGCACCACTGCTCGTTGATGGCAAGAGGATTGTGTGCATGACAGTAATGGATCGCGTAATCCCATCAAGAACCATTGCACAACATATTCAGTCTGTTACGTATCATTCGATGTCCGCTCGTATCATTCGACGCCGTTTGCAGCAGAGTGGAATGTACGCAAGGCGTCCATTGCTTCGTTTACCTTTGACTGGAAACTACAGGTGTTTGCGCCGCCAATGGTGCGATGATAGGTAAGCATGGACAGCAGAATGGAACGACATTGTGTTTACTGACGAATCCTGCTTCTGCCTGCAACATCTCGATGGTTCGGATATGAGTTTTGAGATACCGTTTGGAGAAGTTGCAAAACTGTTGCGTTATGCATCGCCACAGAGGTCCTGCACTCGGTATCATGGTTTGGGGTGGTATTGGATTTCAATGCCGCACCCCTCTAGTACGCATTTCTGGTACACTGAACAGCCAGCGCTATATCTCTGAGGTGTTGGAGCCCGAGGTCCTCACATACATTCAGCGCTTGCCATCAGCCATATTCCAACTGGATATTACCCGACCACACGTGGTCCGCAATGTTCAAGAGTTCATTACCCTTCAGATCGAATTTTTTCCTTGGCCTGCTTGTTCCCCGATTTATCATCAATAGAAAACGTGTAGTCTATGCTTGCATAACGACTGGCCTAGGGTACACCACTCGCTGCAATACCAGATCAACTTTGGCAATATGGGATTGCCGCATGGACTGCTGTACCCCAAGGATACATCCAAATCTTCTTTGGTTCTGTGCTGATGCGTGTGGTAGCGATTATAGTCAACAATGGAGGCTTCACTAATTGCTTATTTTGTCATTATCCACATGTAACTAGATGCTGTAATTTTAATCGTTTGATCTTTGTACAACATGTTATCTGCCAAACAAATTTCGTTGTATCTCTGATCCTTCTTAATGTTGCATTTTGTGTGGTCAGCTGTGTAGGATATTATATTTCGATATATGCCTATGTCTTATAAAACCCTTCCACGAGGAGTTTCACAAAATATTTCATATTAACTTCATTAACCCGTTAGCTGCACTATCCCTATTTGGGGATTTTGGAAATTTCTTTCACCACTCGTTACCATATAATATAATATATTTAAAAAATTTATTATAATTAAACATTTACACAACTTTTTGTGGATATATATAACTTACACAGCCAAAAAAATTTAAAAAAGTTTTGCAGTTAAGGGTTTGTATCTTAATCAGATTAGATCTATGTATAAACGCAGCAAAGAATAAAAAATCAATAATTTTTAAAAATTTTCATATTTATTTAATTTTTTTTGCCTAGAGAAACATATAAATATCTGTTTGTTGTATTTTTTTTCATTAATTTCAAAGTGAAAATAATCATCTGTTGTCAATAAAAAAATGTTTCAGTGAATCTCACTAATAAAATACTTGCGTAACGAATGAGAGAAAAATTGTCATAACCTGAGTTACGAGAACAAAAAGAAATTATGAGCATTGTGCTAGGAAAAATATTTAGTCAAGGTAACTATTTTCTCTAATCGATGTCATTGATTTAACATCTAAATATTTAGAGACAAAAAATTGGCCATAATCCAAATCTCTGAATGGGTCACTGTCATTATTATGAGAAATATAAAAATAAAAAAAGGAAAGAAAGTACCACCCAAAAAGGACTTCTATCAAGAGTTAGGGGCTTTAATGAAGGTCTTCACCTGCAATGGCTTTTAATACTAATAAAAATATCTTTTCACGTTAGATAGTTAAAGTCCTTAATGCTCTCAGAGAGAGAGAGAGAGAGAGAGTGTGTGTGGATCTGAGTTAATTAAATATACTTTAACTCCTCAGCGTTAAAATCAATTACAGTTTCTTGTCACGTTCAAAAGGAGTTATCACACGAAAAAGATGTTTATTACTCTACAGGGAAATCTCTTTAGTTTTGTTTATGTGACTGGCTAGAATTTCTCTTTGAAGGTTACTCTAATTAAATGGTATTGGAACTTTAGTTCTATTACTTTGAGTGTATTTATACTTTTGCAATTAGTACTAATTGTTTACATTTAAATGCTATCAGTAATGTACAGAAAAAAGCTGCTTTGAAGGTCTGAGGTTAATGAATTGTTTATCTCATGGGAAACCTTGCATGTTTATTCCGATACAATCTAACTAATCAGCGTAGGAAGTGATTAACGAGTATTAGAGGAAATAAGTGCAAAATCGGACGCCAATTACATTAATTGGAATTATATTCTTTCAATTCTGCTAAAATTTATTTCTAGAACCATTCGAGTGAGTGGGAGGTGTTTTGGATATAGGTGTTCTGGCCTAACTATTTTGGATTCAAAATCTGTTGATCATAATTTAAAACAGTAAACTTATTTTTTTTCCCCTTGTCAGCTTTCAATATATATGTTTTTCGTTTCTTACAGCACTATTTTTAGCACTCAGTTGCTAATAACGTGCTTAGGATTGTTCTTAGAAATTTGAGGGTATTATTTTTGTTATATTGGTAAGAAAGTATATATATATATATCCTCACGTATTTTTAACAGGATGCTTAAATTCGTATTATTTCATTTAAAAAATGTCTCTCAAGAAAATTTTATGTATGTCACTACAGTACACAACTGATGACAAATTGTATTTAATCAATTGAAACAATGAATTAAAATTTCCGACTTCATAAACGTCCGTCAAGTCTTATTTTCTGTTCATTGATTATTGTACAAAAACAAATATAATTCTGTATACGCTTCAAAATTTAATTGGAATGCTGTGTTTTAAGAAAATGTTTAAAATATAAACTGCTGTCCAAAATTAAGAGGATTTGTATATTTTGTCGAATTTCTCAAAATATGCTCAAAGAAAGATAAGAAAATTTTTTCAAAATAAAGATAAAATTTTTTAATGTTGATTGAGTAAGCATATACATTTGTATGGGTAGTGAGTGAGTGCATTTAGAAAAAAAAATGGTCTTTAAGATCACGCGCTAATTTTTGAGCTTTTTGATCGTTCGGACTCATAGGATACTTACTTGATTTTCTTTTAAAATACTCGGTGAAATTCAAGAGCACACAGTTTAAATGAATAGCCAACAAGGCTTGAATACCGGACTGATGGGGCGAACCATCGAGAGGGGAGTTTCAAGGGCAGATCTTTTGAGATTTTAATGTAATGTCCAATGCTGAGAGTTGTATAAGTTATCCAACCTTGTGGGCAATTAATCAAACCAAGTTAATAAAATCAGATCCGCAGAAAGAAGGCCACCGAAGAGCCATGACGATCAATAAAGGTCGATATTTATTTATTACAGCTAGGCGTAATAGGAGATAATACCCACTTAACTATCTCGTAAATTCCCTGCAGTCACAGGAACACAAATTTCCAGAGTTTTTGTAATCGGAGCTATTTATAAAAGAGATTTGTTTGCCAAAGTGTAGTCTGTTAAAGTCTTACTTATTCACCAAGAGCCCGTTTAGCCTGGTATAGTGAGCAATCAACATTGATGCAAGGATCAGAAAGAGACTATTTTAATCACCAAATGAGTCTAGTTTAAGCCTAATCAATGATTCTCAACATACCTTGAGAAGATCAAAGTACTTCCATGGGGTGGTGTGGAAGTTTGGAGAGGGCTGTGTGTGTGACAACTCAGGTGTCAAGCTCGTCATTTAACCATGGTTTAAGTTACGAGGTCCGTTACCAACAGCCCTGGTGTTGCTTCGTAGTGTGAAGTTAATAAAAATAAATTAAAATCAAATCTCAATATATCTTCTCTCGATGGAACAAGGGACTTGCTATAAACTAAGAAAAAGATTGGTAACGGTATTTGCATAAGCCAGTAACAGCCTCCGGGCAGGGGTGATCACTTTTGTCTAGTGGTCATGTTACGCGGCTTCGGAACCGAGCGTCGTGGGTTTTATTTGCCACTTTGGTGACCTTGGCTGAAAAGAAAAACGCAAACCTTCGGATCTGTCGTGGCGCCATCTTCCCGCAAGAAGAGCTATCAAAAGTCGTCAGACTCACTTGACGCAGCAACCTAAGTTGTCAGGTTCACTTGACGCAGCGATCAAAGTCGTCAGACTCTCTTGACGCAACAACTCACACGCTCGCCACAACAAATATCTCGCTCGTTTGCTTATTCACCGACTCACTGGTGGGTTAGTACTGTAGAGGTATCTACACAAGCCAGTAAAAGCCTCCGGACAAAGGTGATCCCTTTTGTCTAGTGGTCCTGTTACGCGGCTTCGGAACCGAGTGTCGTGGGTTCTATCCACCACAACAGCATATGTTTGATGATCTGGCCATCACATGCTGGATGTGTATATATACATATCCGTTCGTATACATATGGACGGACACGGGCATACGGATGTATATACATATTTAACAAATGCTCTGTGACTACTGTGAGTTGAATAACAGGAATGAGATCTTGAAGAGTTTATGCTTCACTTTTCAAGGATGTTGTTGGCTTTGACTTTTTTTTATGGACACATTGGTCTTATTTGGTGGATAAATTTCTAGAAAACTAATACTATTTGCCAGATGGATTTGCCAGACAGATTTCCAGATGTGAACATTATGGAGTGTATCTGGGATGTCTTTGGAAGAGCAATAACACAATTTGTCTTTCCCTCCCAGAATCATCCGGAATCTCAAAGGGGCGTAGCTAAGGGATTGGGACCGATTGTCACAAGGACTAATAATGTCCTTTATTTTCAGCAAGAATTCCCGTTATAAAAACAATAAAATTTTAAGAGGAGACACCATATTCCTTATTAACCCTCTTTTTCTGGTTCCATTTTATAACCTCCTTTTTTAGAATTTCACACGCGATCATGCGTGTGTACCGTTACTGTAGTACGGTATTTTCTTGTATTATATCAACCTATGTACACATACTATAAATCTCTCTCTCTCTCACATTAAAGTCTTCCATTACTTCTGTCACACGAAAAAGAAAACTTTCTTAACTTTGGATACCAGAGCATAGTAGAAAATTTTTAAAAAAATTAACTTGTAGGCTAAGATAAACATTAAATAAAAAGAAAATTTATAAAATATGTAAATATAAATTAAATGAACCATGACTTTTTAGTATTGTCTTAAATACGCAAATATAAATAAAAAAAACTAAATTAAGTGAAATATTTCAGATATTTTTTTTTCATTCTGCTTTTGCTTTAAATTTAACAATTTTCAAAATAACTTTATTTCGAAGTACATTTATAAAGAATAACAGGTTAATTTTTAACGATAAAATAAAGAAAAATGCTTCTTATTTTTTAGAATTTTTTTTTTACCCTGTGATCGTGTTTTCAAATATGGATTTAAAAAGACAATAAAATGTTTTGTCGAAATAAACGCATAAAAATTGTGTTCATTGAATTTTATTTACAATTTTTTTTTTCAATGGCATTTATTTATCAATACCTCTTCTAGAATATTGATATCATAGAAATATAAAACCTTTTAAGCTTAAATAATTCTTATGTAACTTTTCGAAAATTCCTTCATAATTTTTAAAGAATATTTTAAAAATAGACAAAAGAGTAGTTGAGTTTTTCTCTATTATTATATGTAACTTAACTTTTTTCAACGAATTCGTAATTGCAGTGATGAATCTGCTTTAAAATTATTAATAAAGGATTTAATTTGATTGGGCAATGTTTTACAATTCATTACTGTTATTGTAATGCAAATATTTCATTTATGATGTATTTTTACTGTGCGAATTAAGTTTACGAAATTTATATGTACTTTTAAATTATTAGTGGATAACTTAGAAGGAAACAAACTATTTTTATCGTATTATTGAGTTTTGGTCAAGGAGAAGATAAACGAACGTACTCAAAGCCAGAATTAAATTTTTAATTCCCTATGAATAAATTATTGAACATTTTATGTCCCGAAAGTTGAGAATAAATGTTTAATTAATCAAGCCTTAGATATTTAAAAAATTGCTGGAATTTAATATTGTCATCTGTATGCTAAAATCCTTGAAATCCTGTAAGAACCTTCTAAAATGTTCCGGTTAGATACTTTAATATTTAAATATATAATTATCCATATTGAGAGCAATCTACAGTAAAAATCACATTAAGAAAATATATACTTTTCAGGTAATGTGAAAGGAACTTAGCTAATGAAAAATACATCAATAATTCAGCAAATAGATTGAATGAGAAGTCTGTAAGGGGGACTAAGTAGTAAAAATTAGATAAGCTTATATTTGATGAAAAATCATTTTTTAAAAAAATGAAGTGATAAGATGCGAGTGCTTTACTTTTCAATTCTATATTGATGGACATTCTTTTAAGAATTGAGATGGAAAAATTATTAGTATTCATGTTTTCTAAAGCATGTTAAATGTTAGATCAAACATTGATTTTACCATATTGCTAATCCAAACTTAAAATTTCTTGTACGAAACATAGCATTCAGTTTTAGGTTTCAATGCTTTTAACTGTAATAATCAAGATCATAAACCTAGAGTTCTAAAAGTGGATTGTCAAATGAGCAGATTATATGCTCCTCAAGTTTGTGTTTCTTACCAGGAATATTTTAAGCAAAGAAATAACAAAACATTTTCATTTACCTTCTGAAAAATAGCAGCCCTGTGATTTATTTTTCACACCAACTTATTTTAAAATAAGAAAATTTAGTATGTAATGAGTTAATATCAAATTACGCATATTAGAAGTGATTTTTTTGTTAGATCTTTGATATTTTACTCTTAAATAACACCATTCAAATTTAAAAGGAAAATATAATCTTTACTATGTAAACGAGCTTTTTAGCATATACGTAAATAATGAAATTCACTTTACCTGCTATTAGTTGTGACTTTTGATATTCTAGAACTTCTCGAATACTCGGATCAAGTATACCAGTTTCTTTCTTCTGTTGAACTGGATTGAGAGGTTTTCTATCTTTTTCAGATTCATCTCCATTCTCAGACTAAAAAGATTCCACAGAAATTAGTAATCAAATTATATTTAAATCCTAAATATATGTTCGATACACACACACACGATAGGAATATGAATTCTTCCAGAAAAATAGTAACTCCAGCTATAAAATTAAACTTAAACAGCAGTAAAATTAAAAACCGTTTTGTTCTTTCTTTCTCTGGTTGTTATATGATTATCTAACGCTAAAAATGGCTGCCATCAAAACAGACGTACAAAATCCGATATCCAATTTTCTGCCTTTGATAGTATCATGATTCGTTTCATTTTAATGATACAAAAAAACTTATTTCAGCAACTGTACAATTTATTTGCGGGTATTAATCGTGATAAGGATTTTCTAATATTTTTCTTCTGTGTAGTACATGCACTCCTAAAAGTAACATTCTATCAAATTTATTACAACAGAGATATTTGAGCAGTATTTTCAATAATATTTTGAGAATAAAACTTCGCTCTTTTTTTATTTATATGGTTTGTTTCATATTTGTAGAAAATAAATAAAGTCTAAACAATTGACTTAAATTATTTTTTCTCTTTTTTAAAAAAGTAACATCTTTAAATAGCTTTAACTTAACCTGATTACAACACAGCTGCTTATCTTAATCAATATATTCCTTTAACAGTAAATGTAAGTTTATTAATAACGAATAATAATTTTTAGAAGAACTTGTAGTTTAAGAACCAAGACGTTAGTCAACGTTAAGGCATTGAAAATATTTTTTTTTATCAATAAACGAAAATTTGATACAGAGTCATATAACAATTATATAAAAAAAATTTCCAAATATTTGTATTAAATTCAGAATACTTTAGCAGTAAAAAGTTAATGCAAGTTTTTTTAAAAAAATTATGGATTAAATTTTTGATTTAAATTTATATTTATTACATTTTTGTACATCATTGAATGGTTTAATTGCATAAGATTCTTTAAGTTTTAAATTTAAGAGATTTTATGAAATTATCTCTAAGAGTTAAGTACTTGAACTGTTACAAAGTTAATTTCAAAAATAAATATTTTACCTCGACTAAAATTTACTTCAAATCTAATTCATAGTATTTTATCACATTTACACATACATCTTAAATACATCTGAATTATTTACAATACTTACTTAAAATCGTAAAAAAAATTTAATAGATACAAAAAATAGAGAAAAAATATAAATTAGCGAGAAATGCTAATAATTGTAAACTGTGATACTTATAAACATTCGAAAAAAATAACATTAAAACTCTTTTAAAGATTAGGTTTTTTTTAAGCATTTATAAAATAGGTACCGTGCAAAAATTGAATTTCATTGCTTAAAACGTAATTATTTGTATATTTATTGAATTTAATCTTTCCTTCCTTATAATCTTGACATTTTAACAACATCTTCTCTTTTTATTATTGTAACATAATGAGAAAAAAGTAATTAAATATAATGATTTTCTTACAAATCATTCCTGTCTACTTAAAGAAATTAATGATTTTATGAATACGCGAAAAACTCATTTCCATGTAACGCTGATTTCCTTATTCATTAGACTTAAGGTAATTAATTAGATTGATGAGTCTATAATTTTCAAGATTTGTTAATTAATTAAGCTCTTTTGTAACAACATTTTAATCTGTTAATTAGCTCCCTTCATTTTTAGGGATTTCTTTTTTATTAATGTGCTAAGTACAGAAATATTAAAAAGGTAAGGAACACTTCTTTTTTAAACTATGTGAATGACAATTATACAATATTAAAGTACATTTTTGTGAGCATAATGTAAAATATGAAGCCAAAAATAAAACATGATTGTATTTTAAAGTTAAATTTCCTTCACTGTATATTTATTATTATAATTTATTCTATTAGTGTATAGGTTCCCAACCTTTTTTTAACTGACGCCTCCTTTTCTAGTCAATATTTCGATACCGCCCCCTCCCACTCTAGAGAAATAAAAGTGTACGTAATACAAGGTGAAAACAAGAGTTAAATTTTTAAAAAAATATTCTATTATTAATAGAATATATTTTTTGATTTAATTTTTTTCTAAAGTCGCAATTTTTTTTTACTTGCGAATCTGAAATAGCTGTTGCCACAAATATATTTAAATGTGTAATATTACATATTTTAGTCATCGATAGAATATTGTTGGAATTGAAACGCGCTACTGAATTTATTCTTCCTTTAAAATAGTGGAATAAAAGTTTTAGCTCACCTGTTATAAAGACAGGCAAGGGTTTTGATGATACGAAGTAATTCATAAAAACTTTTGCTTTCAAAATAAATATAAATTGACAGTTTCAGCCTTTAAATAATCACAAGTTAATTCCTGGTTAACATATTTAATTATGTTTCTTGGATAATATACGAAATGAAATGCAGTAGACGAAACATTTTTCCCACTGCTCACAGACAAGGACAACACGTGCATTACAGAAATTAAAATGCACTATATCATTCGATTTAATGTAGGTCTCAATGTAATGTAATCTTTAAGTTTTTCACCCACTTCCCGAACTACCGAAATATGTGAATTTTCGCACATGGGATATAGAAAATATTTAAATTCATACAATCAACATAAGGTAAACAGTATTAAAGTCTACTTTTGTTAGTACGTAATCAGCGTGTTTTTTTTTTAGTCTTTTTTTAGTTTAAATTTGGTTAATCTGCCCAAGCCCCTCCGTGCCATCTCAATGCCTTCTAATTTTCTCTGGGTCTTATGCGGCCCCCCTGAAAGCCTCAAACGCCCACAAGGGGGCGTTATCACCCTCGTTGAGAACCTATGTATAAGTGTATGAAATTATATTTAAGCTTAGTGTATGTTCAAGAACATATTTCTTTCAGTATTTTACCTGTGTTTTTATTTATTTAATTGTGAGTTGTGATATTGCATTTTCCTTCTTTCATTTTTTAAGTAACTAATTTTTTAAATTTTTCAGATCCGTTTGTAAAGCATAAATATGATTATGTGCATAAGGTCGAAAATTTAAAAGCATTGAATTTTTTGGTCAATTTGTAATTATTGTTATGAAATTTGAAAAAAGCTCTTTGAATTGAATTAATTCTGCTTTAATACTTTTTTCATAACTAACAAGTATTATATTTTCTGTTTTATAAAAACATATCTGCCAAAATTAGCTGTGGTATTATTAATATGTTATAACTGTTAATACAACAGTATCCTTTTTAAAATTGCAAAATGAATTCATATTCAAAATCAAACAATTACTTTGACTGATTTATGAAAACTAAATTTGCTTATAAAAAATGAAGTAAAAACAAAGATTTTTCTAGAAATTTGTATTGTAACAAAAAAAAATTTTGAGTTTAAATGAATAATCATTTTATAATTTTTAATGCATGAAACATTACTTTTATCATATTAATAAAACTGAGCAGTTTTATTTACATAACCAAACTTCATTGTATTTTATTACAATATGGCTTACATACATATTGCTTTCGTATATTGCTTTTTCTTAAGTATAAGTTAGACATCATTTTGAAAATCTTCTAAGGTTTACACATTTTAAAATATTGATGCTTAAACCTACGTTCCATCTTGTAGTAACAACTTTAGTGAAATCAATCGTTAAGAAAACGCACCGCTTTAACGTGTTTTGTAAAGTTCACTCTAATTAGTTACAATCATGTTCTTTAGATTTAGGGGTGAAATTATAAGATCGATAATCATCCTCAATTTCCAAAAAAAAATCTTTTTATTCTGTGAATTTCGAAATAAAAACGCAAAACACGTAAATTCCTCTTATATAAGATATATTTTTAGTGGTTTCAGTCTTTTTAAATCTCTTTTTGTTTTGTTGAAATAAAAGTTAAATATATATCAATTCTTAAGCTAATTCATTTTTTCATATACTCTCATTATGAATTATGTGAACATAAGTAGAATATCTAAATTCTTTTAAAATAAATGTATACGTATAATTAAAGATTAAAAAAGTAAACGAAATTTAGAATCTTGAATAAAAACGTCTTTTTCCACTGATTTCCCCTACTGGCTTATTACATATTCAGTTTACCATCTATACGTGATACAAACTTGTAATAAATACAATGGCCTAGCAATTTTTGTCATCTTCTTTTCTTGGTGATATTCGCTTCCTTATCAGTCATTGTTAGAGTATTTGTTCCTAAGCATAGAATTTAAAACCAATTCAAAGATGAAGCTATGTAATAAGCAGATGCATTGAGATTTAATATTTTTCTAACTCTCTGTTTTTCTTGATGAAATCAATTTTAAAGAGAACAGATTGTAGTTATATTACAAATGAATGTCAAGAGGGGAAAATTGTGATAGTGTTGAAAATATCATCTGGAGAGTAAAAAGAACTTTCTTTATTATAGACTATATAACGAAAAAAACGGCACAGAGTTTTCAGCATCCAGAGAAGGGGTTCTTAACCTTTAGTAGACGATAGCCTTCTTAGTTATTTATCTATATAAGAAGATCTAGTTTAATAAAATGCTTAGTAAATTTCCCCCCTCTGCAATTCGATATAACTAATGTCAGGATATGGTACCAAACTACTATCTGCCGTGTTACAAAACGCTGATCCAGAGGTTATCGACCAAAGATAATTACCTTTTAACGTGATCTGTACAATTCGAATTCAGAACAAAATAATATAGATGGAAAAATAACAACATTAGAAAAGACTAAGCAGCTCAATTTTCAAAAGCAATGAGTAGTTGTTTTTATTGAAAGTTTAGAAACAAGAATCAAATCTCTAGGTCTTGAAACTCAATGGCCAACACATACACTTCTCTTACTTAAATTAAAGATAATACATTAAAATATTTGATGTTTTTAAAAAAATCCAAACCTTGGTAAATATACATCTTAAATAGGATAAATGAAAGGCAATTTAGACCCTTTTCCCAAGTCAAAAAAAGCATACATCATGAAAAATCACGAATATCTCTATCGAAATTGCAATGCAAGTTTTTAAGTAAAATATATTCAATTTTTCGACCATTGGCAGTTTCATAAATGATAATTCTTGTTTCAGGAGAGCAGTTTTAAATGTCATGACGAAATATTATTTACAGAGGGAAACTTAAATTCTATTCTATTCTGATATGATTTACATTGCTTCATGCTCATCCAAAACTATTAAAATAATTTCAATATAAAAAAAAAAAACACCTGAATATAGAGTGGGCATTAGAAAGATGAATTATTCACACAATCAAACATCGCTGGAAATAATTAAAAACTAAAATAAAGCTAATAGACAAATTGACAAGAAATATTTTAAATGGGAGATTTTTTTGTATCGTTGTTGGAGCTCCAAAACCATCGTATAAACTTGCGAAAATGTTATTTCTTCTATTTCAATAAATAAAGATAAGATGCGTCCGTATTTGTAAACAATTATTTCTCAGAGCTTTAGTTTTTATGTTTCAAAGCTGATGTGTGATTAGACTTTTATATTTCAAAACATTTTTTTTCTAACATAAAATACCAACTTTTTGATTTTTTAAAAAAATATTTTCATATTTTATTTTTAAAGTTATACATCAGTTAATTTTCTTTCTTCCAAAACAAAGCAGTTGTTTTAAGCTGATAAAATAATAATTTTTTAGTCAACCGCTGAAAAAATGATGTAATTTATATTTTACACTGCATTTACAATTAGTAAGAACTAAAAATGTATTTGGATCCACCATAGACAACTTGTTAATGCTAACTATGTAATAAGAATTTTTAATGTTACAAAAAGATTTTGAATTACAGGTTCGAATTGCAGGTATATCAAGATAAACATATCCTACTTTGAGAGATAAACTACATATAAAAACTTTTCACTTCTTCGGTATGATTTTTCCTTATCTAATTCAAGGATCTCATATATAATAATGATTACTCAATTGCGATGTGATTTTAAAACTCATATTTTCATAAAGTTTCAAAGCATTCGCATATAAAAAATACAGACACAGTTTTGAATGTCAATTATTTTAATCCAAGGGAAAAGAACGAGAATTCTATACACATTATAATAAAACCCACGCATTAAGGAGTGAATAGATCTAATTATCTAAATAAATTTACTCTCACAAATTACTTTGGGGGAATAATGAGTGATCTAATTCATTTAGCGAACCGAAACACACGCTTTTGAGTTCGTGCAGTGTGTATATAAAATCGATTTCGTTGCGTCCTTTCTGTTTCGATTTCTATTAAAGCGGTTAATTCGGGCAGCTATCAATGCGTTTTGCTTATATTTTTAGAGGTTTGCAGTCTTTAAAAGCTTCTGCTATAACAGATTTTATGTCTCCCAAGAAACATTGAAATCAAATATAGAATATGACTTTGAATCCCATTTCTTGGAATATAGCCAATAATCTTTCCATAAAAATAAAATAGAACAGTATTATGAATAATATCTACAATAAGTAAAGATCAGGTCTATTTAAATCTAATGTTTTTTTCCCCTTGTCTTTCCTTTAATTCAAATGTAAAGCAATGTTTCATCCTTTTTTACATTTAGATTAGTTTAAATGTTTTATTTAAACAGAAATTTTATTATAGTTATAATTTTTCTGTGTATTTCTTTCAAAATTTTTAACTAAATAATTATTGGTGTGGAATTGTTATTTTACTTAAAATTTATATATTAAGCAAATATTGTATAAGTTTTAATAATATCTTAAAAGAAAACTTTTAAATTTGAAATTTTTCGAGGCGACTTTTTGCTAAAGTAATATATTTTGGTCAATTTGTAATTACATCTGGATGAACGCATTATAAGAAAAATAGAAATTAATATATAAATTATTGTGTAATGGTCAATTTAGGATTTTTCTGGTATGCATTGAAAAAATTAGAACAAAAAATAACTTTAAATTCCCAAATCAAAAATATTTGCTTTTAATAATAATAATAAAATATTTTAGTTCCATTTACTACGAACATTTCTAGGACCAATTATGTATGTAATTAAATGAAGAAAAGATGAGAGGTTATTTTCTCATATAAAAAGCGAATAATTTTAAAAATCATATATTACATAAATACATATCTGTTTTTGCTTATCTTGTTTATAAATCCTTAATAATATAAGAACTCCAATCTCTGAAGTAATATTTCAAACATGTCCTGCAGTGTTTCGTATGACATACCCATTCACATGTACTGTATACACATTTAATTAAAGATAGATTTATCACGCAGTATTTTTTATTTCATTGCTTTTTACATATTTAATTTACTCAGAATATATTTAGAAGTTTTCCTTTTATTTTAACTGTCTGAAAATTAATCCACAAATCTAAATTTGATGAGTTTTTAAATGAATGCACTCTGTAGTCATTTTAAAAACTGCCTTCTCCCATGTCATTAATCTTCTAAAAGATTATTGTTGTCAACGCTGTCTTTGTGAAATCTCTTAGTGTACTTTTCCGAAGAATCTGAAGTCTTTCATCACTCAAATACGGATTAATTGACAATGTAGGGCTTTAAATACAAGACCAAGTTATAATAACAGAACAAGCTCAAAGGGATTTGCTTCGGTATAATAGAGCAAAAGAAATATGTTTTATAGTTTGTACTCCATATAATTACACCCTGTTAATAGTTTTTATTATAAATTTTTATTCTTATAAATTTTTATTCTTTTTTTATTTTTATGAAATTCTTAAGGTTTATCAGAGATTATGTCGTTAATTTAGTTTTTCCGATTTCTTACGTTGAAACAAATTCCCCCTCCCCCTTTGATATAGATACATTTCATAGTGAAATAAATATAAAGAAGGATTGGTCAAAATATTTCATTAACCCCTTGCGCAATAAATTAATTGGTAGAAGCACATATCGATGACGCATATTAAATCATTATGGCGCAAGAGGTTAAAAATAACTTTAATTCTATCCTAATATATTATTAAGATTGTTTTTAAATGTTCTCCAGAAAGGAAGTTATTAATAGAAGTCTGTTCTTAGTATCATAAGCGTCAGCACATTTATTGACTGTAAACAGTTTTTTCTATTTATCTCAGTCATTTTCGGTCGTTTTTAGATTAAATGATCTATAAATATAAATCTCTGTCATATATATATATATATATATATATATATAATAAGGATACTTATTATTAATTATTAAGAATACATATTAATAATAATAAATTTCCACATGTATTTTTTACTCCTAAATTTCATAAAGACCCAGTCAAGTTTAGAACAGTTACTAATGGTTTTAATACATATATCAGCAAATGAGGCAAAATTCTCCATGAAATATTACAAGATATAATAAATAATCTTAAATCCACAGCCATACTTAAAAATAGTAAAGAACTTATTGAACAAATTAAAGATAAAAAGATTTCTTCAATCTATAGTTTAGATTTTGAAGATCTTTTTAACTCTATTAATATTGACGATATGATTAAAGTACTTATAAAATTACATAAAGATAATTTATTTAAAAATGTTAATTATGATATATACTTAGTTCTCTACTTAGGTTTGTACTAAAAGAGTTTGTACTATACATTATAATGATAGCTATATACTATCAACAGATATATATATATATATAGCAAGGTGACCCAGCTAGCCTGTCTAGGCAATTTATATTACATTATTTTGAAAATAGCTTCACTGTATAATTCTGAATATTACATTTTTTGTTATATAGATGATATTATCATTTTTGGCAGAAAGACAATTTTAAACCTAATTTTACCATAAACACTAGTTTTTATCCACAATATCTTAATTTAATACAGACAAATATTAACAACTATGAAGCAAACTTTCTTAATATAGAAATTAAATTCAAAGATAATGTTATAAGTTACTAAAATATTTATGACAAAAGAGAAGAACTTAAATTAAATATTATAAAAGTACCTCATTCGGAGAATAATGAACATGTTTCTATATTCGGAAATATTATTATTAATTACATACAACGCAATAAATTACTGGTTTACAAAAATCAGAAAAAATGAAAAACTATAAACATTTGACTAAATATTGCTTAATTCAAAAATACCCAATTAATTTTATTAATAGTTATTTGAATAAAGAAATTTTAAATAGTAGGGATTAAAATTCCTTAGAATATATTAATGGTTTATTATTGTTATCATTTTTCCTAGATAGATATATTTTTACCTCCATATTCTAATTTCGATAAAATTACTTATTCTCTTAGTTTTATTTTAACCGTAGTAATTCTTTTAATATTTAAATACATTTATAATCCTGGTGTCCCTCAACACTATTTAATTTTTTTATCTCTATTTTTTTTATACTTTTGCTAAGTGCTACTATTCAGCTGTTCCCATGCTTTTGAGTTTGTATTTGGGTCCAGAATCTGGCAATAACTTGTTTATTGCACTCAGATTTAGTGCGGGCCTTGCATTTTTGAATGCAATTTTTAGGCAAGTTATTTTTTTCTTGTAATGGATTTAGGTATTCTATCCATTATTTTCAATAGGTTTTCGCTCAGTATTATTAACATAAAAGAGGAAGGTTGGCTGACCAAAAAACATGTTCATCCCCACTTTTATATAAATTATTTTATATGTAAGGCTGTCTTAAATCAGCAATGTTTATAATACTGTTGCATCCATATATTTATATAATTTTAATTTCTACTATTTTTGTAATTTCTAATATATCCTTTATAAAATATTATGTCTGGTTTATCTTACAATTTCGGTTTTTGTTTCAGTTTTGATGATTATTAATTATCCATCTCTTTATAGTAGAGAATTTTGACTTTATATACATATATTCTGTTCGAATTAATTGGGACAAAAAAAAAAGGGATTTTTTTCTTTCTAAAACCTTAGATTTTTATCATTACATACCTTAAATAGACTGAAAAATTTGTATATTTTTACGAAGTATATCTTCCTTTAGCAGAAATGACCCTTTCAACCCGTCTTGGCATTGACTCCACTAGAGTAGCTCACATGTTCTTGATTTCATCATCTTGGAAGCACACTAGTGTAGCCCTTTTTATCATTTGCTCTATTGTCGTGCGATTCATCTTAGCGAAACGATTCTTGAGAATATATGCCATCAGTTTTAAATAGGAATATACAAAATGCAAAATTGAAATTACCAGCCACCCCACTGAAAGGCTCACAACTGAGCTCCTGATACATTAAAATAAATAAATTATAGTCAAAGTCGATCCGTCACACTTCCTAAAGGCAGATATAACGGGTTTGAGTTGGTCCAGGACATCACTAGGTATCACATACCAACGCAAAGAAGAAAAACATGTTTGTCCCAATTAATTCGAACTGTATAGTACATATATGAATATATAATGTGTGCCTCCTGATGAAGAATAAATCTTCCCACCAGTCTGAATGTATCATCGTTGGAATATTTATGAAAAAGATATAAAAATTAAGACATTTTTCAAAACATTTGTATTTTTTGAATCTGGATTTACAAACTGTTACAGATTAATCAGATAGTTTGGGAAAGAGTTTTAATAAATAAACTTGTTTGGGGTTCGCAAGAAAATTTCTGTACGAAGGAGAAGCGCAGGATAATTGATTACAAAACAAAAGCTATTTGATAACGTATCTTTTCAAATTTAATTATATCTTTTCTTTTGTTAGTATTCTTAAACTTATCTCTTTAGTGAAACGACAATAATTTGATTTGAATGTTTTAATTGCAAGGCAAAGAAATTAATTCTCATGAATGACAGATGCAATACACCTTCTAGAAGTTGAATGGAATACATTATACAAGTGTTAACGTTTTTAAAACTAAAGAAGCATCTCCCTTAACGTCTTTTTTAAGCATCCCTTATCATCTTTAATATTACAAATAATTTATATTAAAACTGTTAGGGCGTTTTTAAATTTCATATTCAACTTTATAACTATAACTAATCTTTCTCACTTTATTTCATGCATGATGTATATTTCTATATATATATATATATATACGTATAAAGTTAATTTAATATTCAGTATCAGTTCAGTTATTAAAATATTTACTTTTTACTTAGCCAGTATTGATTGTAATCCTCAAAGTTTCTCTTTCTTCTTGACTAGATTTAGGATACGAAATTTTTAAATAAGCCCTTAAAAAGCAGTTCATATAACGAGAAAAATAATACTATTAGGAATTTTATATAGATTTAGAAAGTTAAATTATAAAAATCTCAAGAATTACTTTTTATTATATCAAAAAGTATTTTATCTGCATAAAAGGATCACACACACACACAAGCGCGATATGTGTGTGATTACTGAATGGTATTCACCTTATATTTAGGCCTACATTTCTGAGATGTTAAAACTGACAGAACAGAAATAAAAATTACATATCGGAAGATAAACTGTTATTTCATCTCTCTTATGCTCTTTTTTTACGTTAAAGGACTTTTCATTGAATTCTCATAAAATATTTCATTGAAATTTTGAATTTAAAAACACTTTAATTTAAGACTCGGTGTGTATAAGACTCTCACTGCGTTTCGAAATTTCGTAGATAAGTATAACTTAACAAAACTTTCTCATTGGCTTTTAGAACTCATATTCAAATAAATCCTGGCTTAAAAAGTACAATTATCTTACGTCTTTTCATAATCCTCGATCCATTTGATCGATTCCTTTACTTTTATACTAATTATTTTCCTCATTTCGTGCATCATTAAAGGAGAAATGGAGAGTTTTAATTTAATCACGCGAAAACCGTCATGAGCTTACTCCCTACCTAGTACTCCGAGTTTTGTTTTTTTATGTTAACATATAACACTTTTAGAATAGAGAATACAGAAGCTAATGCTATGATTTGAAATGATATATATTCATAAATGATCCGTAAAAATATATTAGATGAAGCAAGCAATTTAATTTCGTCTCGCGTAATATAATTGGCATCAAAATACAGTTGTAGTGATGTTTTTCAGCCATTCAAATGATACAATTCCCATTATTGATAGATAGATTAAAAATACACGTTTTATTTCATAAATATAAAATAATAAACTGGAAACACAGTAATCAGAGTTCGAGAAGATTTCCAGATTTTCGCTATTATTCAATACTTACATTAGACACATTGATTAGATTTTATGTAAGTCATTTTTTTTTTCAGATAAACCTTGCGTGCTGGGACATTTATTCGGAAAAAAAAATGTGTCACGAAAGCGTTACGAACAAAACAACTTGAGTCTGATGCAACATAAAGCCCAAAACATTAAAAAAATATGCATTAATTTAAAATTTTCTTATTTTTAGAAGATTTATTTACATGTATCTACCCCTTTTCAATGTATTTTATTTTCCAATTTATTGCTGCTATATTTTTGTACATGAGAATTTGAAAACATCGTTTTCTTTTGCTGAAAGAGTGTACGTTTACTACGATAAAACGTTATCTCTTTCCAATTAAATTATGAAGTAAATAAAGCAAGCAATTTTTCAACAGTTGAAATAAAAATCTAATGCAACTTTTGATACCTATTCTTGAAATTATTTGAAACATTTATTTTCATTTCAGACATTTAAAGTTAAGAATAAGACGAAAGATATCTTTTATATATATATATATATATAAAATAGCTTCAAGAATTATATATGAACACTAATTGTTTCAAGTGCACAAATGTTTCGTTTATAACACTTTTATTTCATACAATTTTCTCAATTGCAAATTAGACCTACTTTTTTTCTGAATTAAAATTTAATTTTGTGTACAAAAAGAGAATTTTCGCGTTCTTTCTATTCTTCATTACACAAAAAGTCTCTTAGGTTTTAAATGGCTAATAACCCGATTTAAGATGATGGCAAAGAATTTGAAATTCATGAAAACATTTCGTATAATATCTGAAACATTTCAAAAATTGCATAAATTTGCATGCATTCCTTTAGTTTATTTAAGCTTTAGTTTAAGTAGCACACAAATGTTAATGAGGAGAAATAGCTCTAACAGATTAAATTTTACTAAGAGATTTAAACGAATAACAAAACAATTAAAAATTTCAATGGAAACTTTTATTAAAGCCCATTAAAGGACTTTTAGTTCTCAAACGGATGATAATATCAATTTCCAGCTTCCGAGACATTAGTTTATTATATTTACCATTCAAGACTTAAAAATTTAAAAATCATAACTATATAAAAAATTTTAACACAAATTACTGATCTTTTTCATTAAAGAAAAATAACCTGAAATCGCGTCAATGCATTAGCCACATAATTCAATTATCTAAAATAAACTCTAATTTGTTTGAAAATGAAACTCAAAATTAAACCTTTTTTAAGATTTAGAAAGCTTTATTTTCAACTACATAGATGTATTTAAATTACATTTTTATAAAATGGTTTTTTTTTCTTTTTGTTTTTATAAATATCGCTTACAAGCGATATTATTTGAATTTATTTTATAGTTTTATATTACGAGTATATATGTATAATTGACTATTTCATTATATTTACGAAAATATATTATTATTGCTTCTATTACTTTTGTATGTTATTTAATAAACCCTTACAAGTACCTAAAATAAAGCAACGCACGCTTCTTGGTTCAAAATGTGAACTGTTTCAAATCCAAATTTACTCATCTTTAGTCCCCTGGTATTTAATTGGTTGCTTCAAGTCTTTTGGTCTAAGTTTTCATTCCTATACACTGTGTAGTGAGACATTCAATAATTCTTATGGTCATTGCACTTTTAGGAGTGAAACGCTTTCTCCACTACCAAACGCAGAATGGCGAATCTTTCGTAAATAATAAATGGGACTAAAGGTCTCTGTGCTTCCGGATTCAATCAACCAGTGACGCCTTCAGTGGCTTTATTCTTTTCCCTTCGCTTAGGAAGTTTTCAGTATCAAGTACTTCCTATTAATAAATATAGGGATGTGTAACTCTTTGATTTAAAATTCGTTTAAGTTCTAGATGGGAAAATTCTTAATGTAACTACGAATCTATTTCTCTTAAAAACTTCACTACTTTTCCATTTTAAAAGTTGATGGGAGTAGTCACGCCAATAGGTAATCTCATAAGTAAAAGAGAAACGGATGCTCATGCATTTTATTCTTTATTAATTTTTAGTTTAAATACGTTAAGAAGAATGTCTCATCACGAAAGAAAGTTAAATAAGCGAGAATTTGCTTAACTTGCATTAAAGGAAAAATATTCGATAAAAAATTAAGCACTTTTACTCAAAGGATCATTCCCCCACCCCTTTTTATAATTATCTTCATTACATTATTTTTTATTTGTGTGAATTGGATTCGGTTTTAATTTATTTATTTGAATACACAGCTTAATATTAATTTTTTTCTTTGATAAAAATTATGTAACCACGTGCATGATCAGTAATATGAAAAATCGATAATGGCTTACATGTTAATGAAATTATAATTGTTTTACGTTCTATTTATGAAATATTTTTCGTAAATATATATAAATGGACTATTTAATACAAAAATTTTATACAAATGTAACCAGTAAATACATTATCTCCAATGAGTAGAGCACTACTGTACCGCGTTCTTTTCTGTTAGTATTATATGTGTGTGTGTATGAAAGAGTATATGTAAGTATATGTATTTCTTTTTTTAAGTGTTGATCATTGTATAATGGTCCTCATTTCCTTTAAATTGGTCAGGAAAAAAATTTTAATATCTCCTTTGAGTCAAATTTATCTTGATCTCAGTCTTTAAAGGATTGAATGCAATAAAATGAAAATGAATAGTTTCTTTCAAATAAGTATTCAAATTGAATTAGAAATATTGGCATTTATCTTTAAGTAAATTTTATAAAACAATTCCTATTCTTTTTTAATACAAAGAAAAAGATATCAAACTGAAGTATATAAGGAAAATATAATATATTTTGCTGTTGTATTCTAAAAAATTAAGGGCTGTAGCATTCCTCTAAAAATAAAAATATACTAAAATTTTATCTGAATTAGGGAAAATCACAAACTAAAAATGCCATTAAGACTAAAACCTAGGGAACCTGATGCTTAAGGTAACGACAGTTAATTAATTGATTAATTTATTATTTATTGACTATGCATTTCAAAGCTATTGGAGACGGAATTCGTAATACTGAACTACGATCAAGTGATGAGTACGGCACCTGAGCTGGCACCTCACTCTCTAAGCCACCACACCTCGCCAGGCTGAGAAGTTTGAGCCTTGGAAGGTTTAGCGTGCAGCAGCCCATCTAGGTGGGTGTAAGAACATTCAAACATTTTCATAGGGAAAACACAAGACTATTATTTTTTATTAGATAAAATTTTGTATTACCTATCATTTTTAAAATTCTTTCGAACACATGAGGGAGTTAATGCACCATTTCTTATTAATTTTTAAAATTTCAAGAATCTGCATCATTCTTCAGTATAAGCTTTTAATGCTTTCTTTCTGTGAACACTTATTAATATTCCTTATCACATTACAAAATTTAGAAACAAGATATTCTCCCGTCATGTATTGTTCCTAGTTAATCTAAAATAAAAATTAAGAGTAAAATCTGTCATTATTAAAATTTTTTTTTAATTCTGGACTTATCTTAAGTATTAAAATCAATAAAAGGTAACCTACATCGAAATTTTTGGCGACTCTCTGAATCTCCTTTCGTGTGTGCTAAGAATAATTTAGAGCTAAGCACGTAAAGGGTCGTTGACCCTAAGTCTCCTCTTATACACTTGTGGTCTGCTTACACCGCGCCCTAAGAATCCCTATCTACTTCCCCCTCCCCTTCTAAGTCTTTACGAGTCACGAATTAATGAATGAAATACGGAAGTTTGTGATTGAGCTTCCGCGTTGCAACTCCCCACTTCTTCAACTTGAATCACCTTTGCGGAAATGTGAAAATTCCGCCACATTGAGGATGAATCACCTTACCGAAATCTCTCCTCCCCCGCTTTCTCTACAATCCCAAAGACCTGGTCTCAGTGTTTGTATTGTTTTGTTCTTTTTACAGCCGGTCTTTGAATAGAATAGGATTAAAATAGTACTGAAATTTTGTCTCTGTCAGGTACGTGTTCCTTTGTGCAACGGGGGTAACATTAATTAAGGATATTGTCGATACAAAAGAGTTGGGATGGAATACTAGAAGTAGTAAGGTTTGGTATTTGTTATTTTTATGGTGTAGTAAATCCCCCAGACCTAGTTTTACCTTTAAAAAACATTCTGTTTCATGTATTGTTATGGTTCTTGTGTGTATTGTTAGAAAGGGGATAGAATAAAATATTGGAGCTCTTTTACAAAAAGGTGGAGAACCATTTAATTATTTAGGAATTACTTTTAGAGTATAGTATCATTTACCCATTTTTTTCCCTTTTAATCTAAATTTCTTGTTGCATTGTTTTTCGAGATAATATGCTATTTCAGTATTATTCAAATACTAGACTAAGTATATTCTGAAACCATGAGAATATTTATTCCCAATTATTTTTTTTCTTACATCAAAACATTCGTGTGGAATATAATCAAAACAATAAGATTTTAAATTAAAAACTATAATGTTTTTTAAAAATTTTAAATAAATAAATCTTATGTTAGAAACAGATTTTAGATTTGACTTTGAGTTTATCACCTAAGGGAGTTTCTAATTTAACCAGAATTTTCCTCAAGAAAATAGAACTTTAAATGAATAAATATCTTTGCATAAAGAGTGAACAATTCATATAGCACTTAATTAAAATCCTTTTCCTCTTCCTTTACTGATCTGAAGATCCTATATGTATTCTTGAATTGTTTTGGATTATTGTAAAATTACAATCGAACTGTTATGTTTGGAGTGGATATAGTGCGCACTTAAGGAATGGATTTCCTTTGCAGTACCCTTTATATTTCTACAAAAGAACTGGCTCACACATGGTTGATTTGTAATAACCACCAATATCCTCGTGAGGATGTGAAATAATGAGGGAAGAAAGAGATTTAGCTCGGCTTTTGTTACAGGTATCATCTTTTATATGTTAGGAGTAACCTTCAAGCTGGTATTCTGCACAAATGCCAGTTTTATTCAATAAATGCAGATAGTTATAGGTTTTCTGTGAATATACACTTTAAAAAGTTAGTTTCCACGTTTCAGTACAGCATGCAGACCATCATGAGGGACTTTAAGTAGACAAAGAGCTGCTGAATCTCGTCCTATAAATGCATTTGAATACTTTTTTAATTCTTTATGTGTTAATGCGACTTGCTTTGCATACTAGCATGTTTATTTAGATTTCAGTCGGTGTATGTGATGTAGCAATTGCTCAACGAGCTGAGATGTATTACCAGGTAATCTGAGATTATTGGCTTACAAGAATTCAGCTGAACTGTAGCCTACATTTTTCTTAAAAACTGCTAAAGGTCCAAGAAGAGCAACTGGAAGAATCTCTGTCAATTTTTTGGTTTTGTGACTCATAATCACTACCTTTAATTCGGATACGCAGTGATCCCTTCTCCCGCATGTGCGAACGTTAAAGGACAGTAGTAAAAGAGTGCTGAATGACTTGTCCGAGAAGGAATTCCCTTTCTGCCCAGTTGTTGAACGCGGGCATGGCTTGATTGCGGTCCGGAAGGCTGGTGTTCCAAACCGAACACTCAAACCTAATTCAGCAACTGGTATTCCAAACAACTTATAATTAACAGAATACATTCTCAAAAATTATTTAAGGCTATTGGAGTGATAAAACTTCTTACCCATTATTTATAAAATTCGAATAAAATGATATTATTATTATAAATAAATGTTTCATGAATTAAATTGTTCTACTATATCACGTGTCGCACACGTAGATTCGAGTGTTACCTACTTAAACTCAGTTAAAATGCTTAGGGATTTTGAGTAAAGATGGTATATATGAGGTGAAAATTAAAAAGTATTTCGATTAAATTCGTATCATATCAGCTGTTATAAAATATTTTACCATATAGCGGGCTAAATTAAGCTTACATATAAAAATAGAATTTATTCTCTAAATGGCACTTTTTAACCCAATTTATGTTATACTTTCTTAGAGAAATGTTGGCTTAAAAAATAAATTTTTTTATAGATTTATGTTAAACGTATTCACATCTTTATCTAAAAAGGATAAAAAAAATCAGCTACTTGAAAACAGCGATATTCTTTATCATTTACTTTCTTTAAAGTTATTATTTCAATTCAGTCTTCAAATATTTATCTAATCTATAGAATTCCATTTTTAACTGTTTGCATTCTTTTTTTAACGAAACAAAGTCGCTTATAACATAATAAAAAAGGCGGTCTCTCATGTTAACTTTTTCTGGCTTGTTTTAGTTTCAAAGATATTTCAATTTATCTCTTTTCGCTAAAGATAAACTTATTCGAGAACAAAGCAATACTAATCATTTTTCTGATATCAAATTTTTAAAATAAAAAAAAAATTCTCTCTTGCGGTTTTTATTGTTTGAAAGAATTGCTAACAAAAAGGACTCAGTAATAGGATATAAAAATGTTTTTAATAACGTAAGGACTTATGCAAATGGGACCTGGATAATAATTTAGTTAAAATGAAATGTACTTACCGATATGGAAGTATTATAACTAATTTGATATCTCATATAGAATTAAGTCAAATTGAGCTGAATTTTTCTTCATTACTGAAATGAAGATCACTACACGTAACCTAATTAAATCCGTAATTATTTCTACCTTTTAACTAAGAGAATTTCTGTGCTTAGTTCCCGCCGCTGAGAGATCACTTTTTTTTTAAATTCAGCTATGCCAACTATTTTATTTTAGTAAATCAAGTATATAAAATGATAATTTTTCTTACTTATAATTTTATTTTAATAAACGCATTTCTTCTTACAATCAGCTGAAAAAAATGTAGGACAATATTGTTGATAGTTTTTAAAAGTGCTTAAAATGTTTCAGGATACAGAAATTTATTTTATGGATGAACATGACTTACACATATAAGCCAGGCATGTCAAAATCTGCCGGAGACTGTTCAGCGGCCGACCAAAGTGGATAACCAGTACGTTTTTTAACTTTTGATTACACTGAATTCTTTAATCAAAATTATAAGTACGCACGGGGTAGTGAAAATTTAAAACTAAATCTAACAGAAATGCAGTACGATTCCATATTGATAAAAAATATATGGAAGTTGATATTCCATATTTCTGTAATTAATTTATCACCGGACAGATTTCCCAAAGTGTTAGCTGTTAAAAGTATTTTAGCTATTAAAATAAATATCTGGGCGAAAAACTATTTTCCATTACAAAAAATAATGAAATGTAGAATGATTGAGGTTAACAAACATATACAAACAACATTTATTAAAAAAATTAGATCAACAAATTTAATCAAATTTTGAGAATTTGGTCAATAAAAAATGTTGCCAAGTTTATTTTTAAAAAAATGCTATGATTTCATTTGAATAACATTAAATTGAAAAAAAAAAGACTTTTCCCCATACATATGTATTTTTACTTGACTATGATATAAGTTATGTTCGTCTTTCTTTCTTTTTTTGTTTGTGGCGGACCTCGATTTGTGTACTTTTTTCATCGCTTGATAACGAGTTTGACATGCTTCATATGTCAATTATAAACCAGTATAATTTAGTCTATTTTTTAAGGAAAATATTGCCTAATATATTGGATTCCCTTTGGGTCAGCTTTATCAATTCTTTGAATTCTTATCAGATAAAAAAAACTAAGCAATACTTTACTTCCCTTCAAATAATTTTCCTCCTGAGTCTATTTTTTACATATACTAAGCACTTGCACTTATAATAATATTTTTCTCAGAATTTCTGGAAAATTTTTAAACACTACGTCTGAAGATTTCCATACTTAAGAAATATACATTAAAACTATGAAAATGACAACTTTTAAAAAGAAAACCAAGGAATTTTCTTAGATTTAAAATGAGATCAAAATATGTTTTGAAGGATTTGAAAATGTTTATAATGAAGAAATAAATTAAGTTTTTCCCAAAAAATTATGTTGATGGCTTTGTGCTGAATTCTAAATTTCAAGGAAGTCTCATATATTACTTAGAAAAGAGCATTCTAAGTTACACAGAGAATCGATTATCATTTTCAAAATCGAGAGCATTAGATAAACCGTGTTTATCGAGAAAGAAAGGCTAAAAAAGAGAAATATGTGTAGTATTTTTCTTCTATTTTCTTCAATATTTTATAAAAAACAAAATACAACATTCTTTTCAGGAGCAAAAATTCCTATTTAAGTTATTTTTTCATTCAATGCGCTTGCTTAAATAAAATTTTAAAAAAATGCATCAAAAGACGGCCCTGTATTCTATTGGTATTTTCTGTTCTATGGAATCAGTTGTAATAAAATCACATATAAAACATTGAAAGATCTGTTGAATAAATTCTAACACATCTTAGAGCTTATGAAATAATCTCTAATAATGAAATAAAATCTCTTTCTATTACAGATCTCTTTTTACTACAGATTTTAATTTAATTTCTCCTTTTTGCTGCTTAAAATCTTCCCAGGAGATCTCTATTATAAGTTTAAGGTAACCAAACATATTTAACTTATTTATACCGTAAACGCGTTCCATCATTTATGACAAAAATAAAAAAAATATTACAAATATATAAAAATTCAAAATAATAATAATAATAATAATAAAATAACATTTTTAATTTCTACAAATACACGAATAAAACTATGTAAATTTTTATTATAATTTTCAACTCATTTATTCATCATATCGTTAAAGTACACAATTTAGTTTAAGAAAAGTTCCAACATGGGAGAAAAATGGCTTCGAACCTGTTTTTATCAAATATTGTAGGATGAAATATTGAGTTATGCTGCCCGTTAACTGAATTAACTCTCAAAGCTTTCATATTGTGGGTAGGGGAAATTAAGAGAGTGAGATACAAACCCAAATATGAAAATCTGAAGTATCAAGGATCACCATCCGTTGGTAGTATATAAAAACTGTAAGATATTTTACTAAAATTTACTTTGCTTGGGGAACTGCAACCTAATCTTAAAACTGGTTTCATTTAATTTAACTGAAAAGCTGTCAGTAAAGTTATGTATTACGAGAGTAGCATACATCGATTTTTTTTATTTGACATGTCAAACAGACATTGGAATATAACTTAGAAGCTAAGATGTATGTGCTAGCGTTACACGCTCGAAAAAATATTTAATGAAAGATGATGGATTAAAATTCTTACTTTTTTTACATGAACACAGGAGTGTAATTTAGAAGTTACGACGCATTATTTGTAATTTCACGAAAAAATATCTAATTTAAGATGATGCATTAAAATACTTACCGTTTGATTGCCTTGCCTTTTGGGTGAATTAGCTTGACTATATATAAAATGAGTAATGTTTTGAGGAAATTGTGGAGGTGGGCTTCGCACGAGATGTTGATGGATGTCAATATCTCTGTCAGTATCTAATTGCCATTCGCTCTCCAGAAGAGCTTTTTCAGCAAGGGAATTCAAATCTGAACAAGATAAAATAGTTTCTTCTGACAAACTTAAACGCTCTAATTGCTTCAGATACGGATTATCTTGTCTGGACAGATGTAACGTTTCTAAATCAATTTTGAGATTCTTTCTTCTCGCTTTTGCAGCTGGGGATAAGAAATTAGGTTCTATTTTACTTCCTGATTGGTTATCTTGGGTACTTGGGGTTGTGGAATTGTGCTTAGGAACCGAATCACAACCGGATTCTAACAATTGTTTTTCATGAGTTGCACCACAATTTTGGAGTTCACAGGACTTTCCAGGTTTTTCCTGGCCTTCATTGTCTAAAAGGTTTGCTTTCTTCTTGCTGAAAAAAAGTTTTGAATCGTCAGATGACGTAAGTATGGGTTTTGTAAGCGAAATATGTATTGGAAGCTGTGAAAAAGTTTAAAGTATTTTTTTAAAGTTATTGTAATATTTACAGTATAAAAACGCAGTTAATTATGTGAAGTTGCTTTTCTAATTTTTTCCGCAATTATTATTAACATATTCTTTTGGGCAATTATTTTGCTACAAATAAAATCATTCTGCTAAGGGAAAATAATGAAACGAAAAATTTCCCAAATATTTTCCTGGTTTAATTTTTATTTACATTATTTTGCAAATTTTCAAGAATTAGATTTATCAAACTCATATTCTTTAACATTTAGATGTTTTAGATAATATTACGAAACTATCATGTTATGTATGCTTTTTAATAGGAATAAATTTTAAAGTAATATCTCATATCGCGTTTAATAACATCAGAAATGGCAAGAGTAATCAATTTTATCATAAAGTTGCTTTTCTAAGTAATATTCCTTGAAAATTAATGATTAGGAGTTAAGAGATAAAAATCAAATTATATTACGATAAAGTTATTGAACCATATAGCATTAAAAAAATTCTACTGTTACCCACATATCAAAATTATATTGAAAAGTAACGTGAAGTCAATAAAATTCAAATAATAAATAATATAAAAGACAACTAATTATTAATAAGTATTTTAAACACTATAATCTCTTGTCTTTTGCATTCATATTAAAACGAATACATACTGAAATTGATTATTAAATATCTGTTAGCATCAGATGTATGACATCTTCCATTGAAATCAAACTTTGCTCATTTTAAGATTAAATTAAATTTCATATTTAACTCTACAGTAACTTTAACAACTTACTATGATTTAATACTGCTTATTACTTATAGCGTATTATATTATTGCTTCAATAATTAAAAACAACAAAATGGGAAAAATTTCTCCTCGAATTTTGCCGAAATTTTAAGTCAGGAGAGGGGGGGGGGGAGAATTCAAATATAATCTCATTCGAAACCTAATAAATTATAGATCTTGAAACAATTTATTTTTTGCGTTGAAAAATAAAATAATATTTCAAGCGTCTTACCTAAATATACTTGATAGTAGATGAAATGGGCTACGTTTCGTGGAAGCGCTTGAAAGATTGGCATCTATAACTACAAGTTCTCGTTTTGACTCTAACATCTTGCTCGTATATTGTGCTCTGAAAAATATTTAATACGATTGCAAGGTACTGTATTTTTTATTTAATCAAAGCATTTTAGAAATACAGTGAAAATCATTTAACACGAAATTGAAAGGACTGGAATATTTTTTCGTGTTAAAAGAATTTTGCGTGTTATAGGATATTGCTAAAATATATATATTCAACAAAACTAAGTTTACTAGTGTAAATTTTATTTACACAGATATGTATATATTCATGTATTTAATAAAAATAAATGAAATAAAAACATTCACAAGAGAACTTTATGAAGTTTAATACAAAATTTTCAAGTGTTTTGAAAAACAAAACATTTATTGAGTTTTTGGAAAATAATCTGATATTTTCCTTTACATTGTCTTTTTTAATATCAAATTGTTCAACGTCTTTCATTTTGTTATTCAGTTCCCCATTGGAATGTGCGTCTAAATAATTGAGCGCATTCATGATGTTCCCCATTTCAGATAACGTTGGATAAATTAAAACGTTGGCATTATTCATTTTATTTTCATCGTCAGAATCTACATCAATGATGGTTTTTGAGATTTAAAGAAACTCCAAAATATCCTTCTCTGCCATTATAAGGGCTGTATACACATTATTAGTATCTATTACAACGAATTCTACCGTTGATATAGTAGGAGAGTCCGATAGTACACAGACTTTATCAGACATTTCTTTAAGTGTCGGCTCAGTTTCATATCCTCCTCCTCCTTCTCCTACCAGAAGAAAAATCTTTTCGTGTTAAGGTATCCGACTACCCTAAAAATTATTGGCCCTTTATTTTATGGGCCATCTAATTAGCTTCATAAAAATACCAAGTTCATCATTTTCCGTTTACTAGAACAAAAACTACAAGTGTTTTAGCAAAAGCAGATGCCATTACTTTAAGCAAGATGTCATACTTTAAAACGCGTTTTACTCGAAATGTCATTTTTTGAAAATAATCAAACTGGGTCAGAAATTGCTAAAAAAGTTTTGAACATAATTAACTGAAATTTTTTTCTGTAAGTTCTGTATAATAGTAGAATTGTTTTAACCTTCAGATTTATCAATCACTGTTTTATTACAAAATTTACAGACCCTTATGTGAATATAATCACTGAATTTTTAATCATTTTCATATAGTAACCGAGATAAAGTGCTCTAGTTTTTGTAAAAAAAAAATCTCTTATCCTGAAGGTCATTTCAAAATTGAATAATATAGCAACACATTAGATTGAAAAAATTTAAAATTTGTTCATAAACCTTTGGTGCAGAATGGGCCGCGTTTATGCTATTTTTTGTCAATTTTTACCCGTTTTTTCCCATTTTAGTAATAATAATTTCTTTTTCTCTTCTTAATTTTAGCACATTTTTCTTAAAATGCACTAAACAAATCTAAAAATAACAAAAAAAAATCGCCATATCTCCTTTTTTTTAAAAAAAAAGTTGCCGCAACCAGTCGGATACCTTAAGCGATTTTCGTTTCGCGTTAAGAGAAAAAAATGCATGAAAATATATAGCAGTTTGTCGGGGCAGTTGTATTATATCGTGTTAACCAACATTTCGTCTTAAGCGTTTTCGCGTTAAACGTATATTACTGTACTGTAAATAATTCGAATATATTTCTATGTTGCATAAACAGAAACTGAAACGATATAGTAGAGGGAAAAAGAAAAAAAATCATGCTAAAATATTTTTTGTCTTAATTATTAATGTATAAAATCTTGTTACTATTAACTTTGGAAGTTTCTACTCGAGTGTAATTTTGTGTGACTGAATTGTAACGATAAGTCTATAAAGCGAAGCGGAAGTATTTTATAATTCCTTATAAACTTCCTTTTGCATTTATACATGTATTGCTCCATCATGTGTTTCGGTGATAAATAGGTTGAATGCTGAGTAAAAATGATTAAAAATTTTCTAAATATGTTTTAAAGTCAAACTGGCATTTCTGACTTTTAGTGTCAAACTGTTCTTTCTAAGTTTTATTGTCTCTTATTTTACTTCAAATTGAAGAAGAGAATCATCCTATTATTTCTTACCTAACTATTATCAAATATGAAGAAGGGAATGGAAATGGAATATTAAATAAAGATAAATTAAAATTTAATATTTTTAATTGTTAACGAGATAGTAAAATCTCGTATTAACGATTTATGGTGTAATGTGGCATAAAATTTGAACCTAAAACTTCTCTTATTCGTGTGAATGTACAAATTGGAATGTAAATGGGATGAAAATATATCGATGGTTCTACCACAGGACTTACTGTAGCATCTTATGGATACTTGTAAATTTTTGTCTGACCTATAAATTGGTTTATAAAAGTTTGTTTTTCATATAGCAAAAAATTAAATTCTTCTTATTATGTGCTATCTTTTTAGAGCCTTATTTTCTATTTTGAATAGATTTTCCTGTTACTTCGATTACAGGTTCTTAAATATTTTTTCTACTCTACACTATGTATAAGTAATATGACACCATAAAGTTAAGCTGCAGAAAATAACGCACATTATAACAAAAACGTGAATAAAATAACAATGGAACATCTGTCTTTTTCAGGAAATTTCGTATAACTTGTTCGTGAAAGAGTAATACTTCTAACTAGTACAATGGCAATCCCACCATTGATAAAGCAAAATTCAAAAATCTAAAACTATCATCATTTCAAAACATAAAGCAAATGTATTGAAAGGATTGAATCCATTAATCTCAAATATGAAAAGGTGAGGACAATCATTTTGACTTTTATAATAGATTGGAAAGTTTTCAAAAAATGACATTTTTGGTGATATATAATCTTCTTTTCAATTCTAAGCTCTTAAGCGAAGTTAATACGTACGAAAGGGATCTCTATTATATTATACATAACAGGAATACCGTGTCAGCAATTGAAACAGATATCTATGAGCGAGTTAAACTTTCTTTTATAAGTATTTAAAGAGAGATGAAAAATGTATTTACAATCAGTTTAACGTTACGATCCAGTTCCTTTGGTGTTCAAAACTATATCGTCACGATAAATATTAAACTGATGTATTTGATAACTTGTAACTGAATTATATTTAATCATTCAATTATATATATTTTTCAATTTGAATTCTTTTTTATATATAAATTTGTAATGAATATGAAATTAGTTTCTCATATAGCACTTTTTAAGCTAACATTGATAAAAAGAAAAACAAATTCTACTTGTGTATAACTTAAGACTTTATCAAAAACAATTTTTATAATTCTATAAAATGCATCTCAATTTGCCTAATTTAATTAAAAGTAACTCATATATATATAAAAATACTCATTTTTTTATATTTCTTTTCATAAATAATGTTATTTCTTACTTAAATGGTAATAAGACTGTTGAAAAGGAAGACATTTTTATTGAAGATTTGTATTATTAAAAATACTAAGAACACGTAAGCAAATATATATATAGATGTCATTTCAATAAAGTATAATTTATATAAACTTTTATAATAAAAATTCAACCCCTGAACAACTTGGATTAACATTTCATATATCTCTCGCATATTCTTGTGAATGTTTTATACATTAATACTTTTTCTTAATTATTCCATCAAATAATTTGTCCTTTAAATGTTATTATTATTTTTGATCAAATAATTTCGTGTAACTAGGATTAATTATCATGAACAAAAAGTAGTTGAATCAGAAAAAATATAAAAATAAAAATTACTAGCGCTTTTTCAGGTATTAAAATAAAAAAAAATACGCATATACACAAAGTCTGGAATACATACATTTTAAAAGTAAGTATTGTTTTCATTAATTAAAATTTCAATTAGTACAGTCTACATATTCTAGAATGAAAAATAAATCGAAAACGCTTAATGCTACACATTTAAAAGTTTTTTTTAAACTTTTGTTCTGCTTAATTTTTCTGAATATCCAAAAACATATTATTTAGAATTCTTATTAATTATTGTAGTGTATAAACAAGAATGAAAGAAAACTACCGATATATCTGAAAGTTTTGTTTTAATCTAAATATAAAAAACTATATCATTATCCTATAAATTTTTTTTATTGGATCAAAAATTATTTTAAATAAAATTAGAGCCGACTCAGCAGTCTTCCTAACACTTTAAACTCAGATTATTACTCAATATACTGCTGTAAATATTTATCAGAAATTATTTTATTAAGTATAAAAATGCCAAGAAATTATTGAATAATTTGTTAAAATAAATCCTATATATGACCAAGTAAAGATCCTCAATTCATAGAATTCTCTTGTCATTGCATGAGTACCGCTATTTATCAGTAAACAAGAAAAAATAATTCGATGTTCATAAACAAAACTTTCTTCTATATACGTTATAATTTTTGTATCATTTATGTACAAGGATTCCTTCAGGGAACTATTGACGGAAAACTTCTACCACTGCCAATTGAACAAAAAGAAAATTAACTTACCTATGAAAATACCATCCTTCAAGAGCTCATAGGAGAAAACCATCTTAATGTATCTGTTTCCTTCCTGAGTGTCCAGTGAATAGATGCACCCCTGTATTTGCCTTTACAATAAGAATCCGCAGCCTTTACTATCTGTAGATTGTCGCCAACGTTTCGAGAAGAGCTCGCCAAACTTCTCTAAAAATCAATATCAGCTGTATGGGCTAAGCCTTCCTTGCCCCTCATTATGTTGTTACCAAGGTCGTACTATAATGTTCTTGTCACCTGTTGTTACTGTGTTGACCATCTTCAAATTCACATCAAGTGACATTTACTGTATACCAATTATTTTCAGTTATTACTTTTGCGCGTTTGCTTGTACAAGAGAGAGAGGGACAGAATGGATTTTTTTTAAAAAAAAAAGATTACTTCTCTTTTGGGAGAATTTTAAAACTTCTTAACAATGCTTGTTTGAACTATGTAAACTTTTTTTTGTTGTCATTGAAGGATAGTCGATAATTGAAATATGTTTATTTGTAGAGAAAAAGCTCAATATAATTATTTATTGGAAAATTTATTTACTGCACTAGTCTAGAAAATCAATTCACAAAGAATTCTTGTTTAACTACACATCTTAACTACTCTGATTTTAAATGATTTTGGAAGCAAAATATTAATATGCTCATACAAAAAAATATAACCTTATTTATCTTTAATGAACTGCCATAGAAAAACTTCTTTAAGTACATGATATTCAAAAGAAATTTAAGAGTATAATAATCGGTAAAGGAAAAGAAATTACAAGAAACAGCTCATAATATGTAAGAACGCGAGGAATTTCTTTTTTTTTTAATGCTTAAACTAATACATGAAAATAAAGATTATAATTAATTCTTCATACAAGCTACGGAGTAAGAAATAAATACTTTTTAATTAAATAATTAATTTATATGTTCTCTCAGCTTGAGAGATACAACAAAGATAATTCTCGTCTTGTGGTGAACGGAATAATAATAAATTTAATAGAAGTTGAAATTAAATGCAAGCTGCAACTATGCATATAAATTAATTTAAAAGCTTAAAAATTATTAAAATGTCTAAATTTAATGGATTCCAAAGAATATCCGCGTCATTTACAGTAAGAAGTGCAATTAATCTTTGAATTAATTATTCTCTTTTTGACTGCATATAAAAAACCATTATACGTGAAACCAGAAAACTCAGTTTATGTACGGTATTAGCTTATTTGTATAAACATTTTAGTGCATTAAAGGTGTACTTTCTAAACAAAATATAACTTATATAATGGAATAAAATATCATTAAATGAAGTAATCAAAATTTATTTGCATCTTACAATTAGAAAATGTAATGGTGGCGAACCTCCTATAGTTATTGTACTCCAAAATAAAGATCGAAAGAGGTTTGCTTTTAATCTAAGAAAATATTACATGGATATAACATGGGTTTGATCTATATTGGCGCTATGGAGTAAATATATACAGTCTTGACCACTAAAATTGCAGCATCATGAAGGAGGGATGATCCAAACGTTAAATTGGCATGAAAAAGATGCTGTGTTATGCAAACGATTAATATTTAAGTGCAGTTGAATGACGCAGGAGAGAGGCGACTTCTGAAACTCTGACTAAAAGGGAAGTTACGCAGTGGGTGTTTCATTCGATTATCGCATTTTAATGTTGTTTGTTTGTGAGAAGATCGTGTTATTCCTCATATAAGACGGAAAAATAATTACCAACACGTTGTGACGGGTGCTTACGCGTTTCACCAACCTTCTCTCATAAACTTTTAAATTGTATTTATTTTAACCAATCCCCGCTGAGAGCTGAAAGTGACTTATGCAAATAAGATAGTTTCGGGTTTAGCGAGTTCGAAAAGAGATATAAAAGGGAGAAATGAAATGAAGAGAAGAGGATGACTACGTGTTTGATAGAGGAGTAAACTACGTGATTGATTAAGAAGGTGATTCTAGGAGATTAGTTTAACTAAGTGAAGTTTGTTAGCGGAAGGAAGATTATTGAAAAAGATTCATTAATTCGGTTCGGACGTAACTGAAGATATCCAGGATTGAAGCCACTTCATATATTCTACAAGTATTCAAGATTTCTTCTTTAAGAGATATCAGGTCTGTGATTTTTGTAGATTAGATTTAAATGCGTAGTTTGATTGTATGCGTTATTCCCCCGTGGTATCAGTTAGTATTCCGTCGTTCATAATTGAATTATGATCTCACTCCACTTTAATTTGTTGTTCTTAAAGTTTGATTAATATTTGTGTATTTCTATCACAAGGAAATAATAAATAACTGATTTATTATTTGCGTAGTCATTAATTATGAATCCGACATATCCAAATGTAGATAATGTGCAAAGGGGAATTAATAACCCTAGGGGTAGTGAGAGACTACGACACTGGCGCCCAAACGAAATACCGGAATTAAGAGTAGGTGCAGGATTTAGAGTTTTGCCGGAGTTATTTTTTTCGGGTAAAGAAAATGTGTCTGAGTTTATTTCTAACATCGACGACAATATAGCCTACTATGAAATACCGGCGAATCTATCGTGTGCATATTTAAAAGGTCATTTAATTGGGAGAGCGTTAGACTGGTTTGAGGTCATAGGCTTCGAGTGTGTAAATGAAGAAGCGACTGCGTTTGCAACACTTAAAAAGAAATTATCAGATAGTTTTCCGGTAATACGGAATAAATCAGAGCTAGAAGCTCAGTTTTTTTCATCAAAACAACGGAGAGGTCAAGCCCCGTCAGACTTTATTTTTCAGCTGTTAAAAATCCATAAAACTCTAAATTTGAATTATGATGAGTTAAAATTGATTGATCACATAGTAATGCGACTAGAACCCCAAATAATGGATTATTTAGAAGTTCGAAACCCCACAACGAAAACTCAATTGATAGAGTTGGTAGATCGGTATGAGGAACGTCATAGCTGCAGGGAAAACCAGGGTTCGAGTAATAATTTTGCTAGACGAAATTGGGATGTGAGTAGGAATCCTGAGGAAAGAAGGAATAACAGAAATTGGAGAGATACTGGGGTCGGAAATAGTGAAAATGATCAAAGAGGACTAGGCAGGGGTGCGAATAATTTTTCTCGTCGTAATTATCAAAATCAAGGATTCGAGGGTGGAAATCGATAGAATCAGCCAAATCAGAGAACAGACCGGTATCAGAACCGTAGGATGGTGGTTAGGAAGGGTCCTAATGATGATTCAGCAAAGCAGAGTTGGAGGCATGTTGATTGCAACAGCGAAAGGCAAAGAAATGCCAATTTAAACTCTCAAAGAGATCGTATTGAGTCAAATCCTCCTAATAGAATTAGACTTAATTCATTGCGATTATCACCAGTTGAACTTCCGTATGTGCCGATTCTTTTGCATGATACATTTCTAAAAGCGCTCTGGGATACAGGTGCGGAAAAGTCGTTTATTTCGGAAAAAACGTACCGGTCATATTTTTCCTTCTGTCCTATTAAAAAATCGTTAGCTGAAGTAGTTACAGCTCAAGGGTCACAGTGCAGAAATTTAGGCACAGTTGAGTTGAGAATTAAAATAAGAGAATTTTCGAAATTATGGAAATTTCATGTGATTGCTGAGATGCAATATCCATGCATCCTAGGTATTGATTTCATGTCACATGCGAAGATTAGTTTTGATTTCCTGTCTAAATCGTTAATCATTCCGGATTCGCAAACGGAAAAAGTGGCAATTTCGGACGAACCGGTTCAAATAGATTTATCTAACACTAAGTTAAATTCAAAACAAAAGCAGGAATTGCAGATTTTGTTTAAAGAATTTCATGGGTTGTTTTCGCTTAAGCCTGGTCTGACACATGTATTTTGTCATGAAATTGACACGGGTGATAGTCCTCCTGTTTTTTCGAGACCTTATCGCTATGACAGGGTCAAACAGGGTATAATCGACTACCATGTTCAGAAGATGTTGGGTGATTGGAACAATAGTTCCAACAACATCGCCCTACGCGTCTCCAGTTGTTTTATGTCGGAAGAAAAACGGGTTGCCGTTAGATGACCCAGAAGCTTATAGGTTTGCAATAGATTATAGGAAGTTAAATGCGGTCACGAGATATCCGCGATATCTGCTACCAATAATTGATGATTTGATCACTAATATTCCGCACACCGAAATTATGACATCACTTGATTTACGCAGCGGATACTTTCAGATGGCAGTAGACCCCAAAGATGTGCATAAGACGGCGTTTGTTACAAAAAATGGTACTTTTGCATTTACTCGCATGCCATTTGGCCTTTCGGGGGCAGCTCCAAATTTTCAAAGGGCCATAGAGATGATCCTCAGGCCAGTCCTCGGGTGTTTTGCCCACTGTTATATGGATGACGTTATCATCTCGTCTCCATCTTTTGAAAGCCATGTAGAACACTTACGGGAAGTATTCAGATTATTGCAGGAGGCTGGTTTGACGTTGAATCGCGAGAAATGTCATTTCGCGAGGGAACAATTACGTTATTTGGGTTTAGTTATTAATAAAGAAGGAGTTAAAACAGATGAGGAAAAAGTAAAAGCAATTATTGAAATGAAGCCTCCGAAAACGGCAAAACAAATAGCAAAATTTTTAGGAATGACGGGTTGGTATCAAAAGTTTATTAAAAACTACGCAGACATGTGTGAACCCTTATATAATTTAAAACGAAAAAACTCTAAGTTCCGTTGGTCGGAATCAGCGCAGGAAGCCTTTGATCGTATTAAGAAAGCACTGACAGAAGCTCCAGTGTTACAATTACCAGATTTTTCCAAACCTTTTGAACTCTATACGGATGCGAGCTCCGTGGGGGTAGGAGCAGTATTGACACAGAATAATAGGCCTATAGCGTTTGCATCGAGAACTTTAAACCGAGCAGAAAGGAATTATAGTGTGACGGAACGTGAATGTTTAGCTGTCATATGGGCATTAAATAAATATCGCACGTATTTCGGATCCTTGCCGGTTAAAGTGATAACAGACCATGCTGCACTTACCAAATTAACGAAGGGAAAGAATTTGTCGTCTAGAATGATAAGGTGGACGCTTAAGTTGGCAAATTTTAATGTAGAATATGGGAACATCGCCCAGGTGCGCAAAATTTAGTGGCTGATATGTTGTCTAGAAACCCGTTAGAAAGTAATGAAGAACCAAAGGTGTCTTGTGCGGTGATTAGATAGTTAGTATTATCGTCTAGAGAACAGTTGAGAGAGGAACAGAGAAATGACCCGGAGCTAGGTCAATAATGAAGTATCTTGAAAATCCGGACGATAGTTCTGTTAATGAATCGATCTGCAGAAATTGGTCCAATGACTTTAAAATCGTTGACGGTTTGCTATATTATGCAAAATATACAACCCCACTAGGTGAATTAAGGGTATTTATACCTAAAACATTACGTAAAGATGTTATGCGAGAATTTCATGACTCGCCTATGGCAGGTCATTTAGGCAAAAAGAAAACCTACTTAAAATTAAAGGACGCGTGTTATTTCCCGTACATGAGGAAATACATTTATAAATATGTAGCAACCTGCGACCAATGCCAAAAAATTAATTATAAAAACGGATTACCAGCTGGTCAATTAATTCCCATAATAACGAATTTTCCGAATGAAATCGTGTCTTTAGATTTGTTAGGCCCATACCCTGCAACTAGTCCAGAACGCTATAGATTTATTTTAGTAATTACAGATAATTTTTCTAAATGGGTTGAAATAGTTCCCTTAAGGAAAGCTTCGGCTAAAGCAATCGCCAATGCATTTTTTGAGAATTATATTGCGCGTTATGGAGCTCCTGCAAAGTTAATTACCGATAATGGCCCCCAAATGATATCCGAAGTTTTTGAGCAAGTATGTCGCAGATTGCACATAAAACACGTTAAAACTGTGGTATATCGTCCACAAGCTAATCAAACAGAAAGAGTTAATCGCACTCTTTTAAAAATGATTTCGAGTTTTGTCGCGGATAATCACACTAACTGGGATCAATTTCTGCAAGAGTTCGGTTATGCGATTAGGACAGCAGTACATGAGACAACGGGTAAAACACCGGCGGAATTATTTTTAGGTCGAAATTTAATCACCCCTTTTTAGAATTTAGTTATGGTAACTGATGGATCAGATTTAGTTTGTGGGAACATAGAAAGGTTGTTTGAGGAGGCTAGAGTTCATACAAAGCGCCAGCAAGAGAAGTGGGCGAAATATTATAATAAAAGAGGCGTGAAAATAATGTGAAAGTTGGTGATCTAGTATTAGTTCAAACTCACCCGTTAAGTTCAAAATGTAAAAAAATAGTAGGTAAATTTATGCCAAAGTTTGAGGGCCCATATAAAGTTCTGAGTGTAAAAAATAATAATAATTTAGTAATATTAAAATTTGGTAAAAGAATAACGGTTAATGTGGACCAGGTGAGAATTTACCAACAAAGGGAAGACAGTGTTGCCGAGTCGGAAAGTAACACTAGTAGTGATCATGGTGCAGTGACATCAGTCAGGTCAGATGATGCGTAGTCCTCATTGGTGCAATCGGAGAATGATGGGGGTTGTCGTAAAGGATCGAAATCAGGAAATGTAAATGGTAGTAGAGATATAGTTGCGAATAGTCGCGATGGAGTGGAGGTGAGAAAAAAACGTGGACGGACGGGGAATCTGCTGTTTCTTCGGGGGGTGGCATGTATAATTTTAGGGAAAAAAGACCTTTTTGGACTGAGAGACAGAAAAGAGGAAGGCCAGAATCTTGGAATGAAAACGTACAAAAGAAGAGACCAGAGGCCCACGTAGATCGCGAAAAAAAGAAAGATTTCCTCGTCAATGCCGTCTCGTCCCTCCAGAAAGCGGTATAGAAAGGTGGAAGAAAATAGTTCTGAAAGAGCAGTTCCAGGACCATCCCACAGATTCAAGTACAACAGACCTCATCAGGAAAGGAGCTGTCCATACAATCTTCGGAGCCGACGTCGAGTGGACAACAGCCAAGTTCCAGTTCTCGCAAAGGAAAACAACGCCTCAGCAGGAGCCTATCAACTTCAACGGACTCGATGGAAGAGGAGACC